>RJWJ010001320.1:0-138119 GCA_004363605.1 Indri indri
TCTGGGAGGCCGAGGCGGGCGGATCGTTCTGAGCTCAGGAGTTCGAGACCAGCCTGAGCAAGAGCGAGACCCCGTCTCTACCAAAAATAGAAAGAAATTAATTGGACAGCTAAAAATATATAGAGAAAAAATTAGCCGGGCATGGTGGTGCATGCCTGTAGTCCCAGCTACTCGGGAGGCTGAGACAGTAGGATTGCTCAAGCCCAGGAGTTTGAGGTTGCTGTGAGCTAGGCTGACGCCACGGCACTCGCCCCAGGCAAGAGAGTGAGACTCTGTCTCAAAAAAAAAAAAAAAATAACATTCTCTTGTAGGATGAAACTGTTTTGTAACTTGATTCCATCAATGTCAGTATTCTGCTTAGGATATCGTACTATAGTTTTGCAAGATATTACCATTCGGGGAAACTGGGTAAAGGATATATAGAATCTCTTTGTATCCTTACAGTTGCTTATAAATCTAGAATTATCTTAATATAAAAAGTCTAATTTTTTAAATGACATTCTTGAAGGACTTTTAAGAACATGAGAAAATGTTCATGACCTTATATTGATTGAATTCTCTGCAGGCAAGATGAAGGTGCAATATAATCTCAATTATATGCCATCTATAAGCATGGAAAGAATGCTGGAATAAACATTGAATGGATAGATGATAAATAGACAAACAGACATATAGACAGGCAAACATGAGAGGGAGAGAGGAGAGAGAATGAGCTCACATGAGCTCCCTTCTGCGTCATCCATAGGATTGTTAATTATGCAGTCATTCCAAATGACTACCTCCTCTCTGAAGCTTTGCTAGACTGCCAGAGCCGGGCGCCTTCTCTCATGTCCCTTTGTCCTATCTCCTTTGTACTGATTCTCATCATGTGTTGCAATTGCTTGCAGGTCTGTCATCCAGAAAGATTCTGAGGTCCTTGAGGATGGGAAAATTGTCTTATTAAGTACTGTCTTCCAGGGCTTGGCATGTAGTAGGCACTTAAAATGTGGGTTAATCAAACAGATGAATAAAGTAATAATGGATGAACAACAGTCTTAATTTTAATGCCAACCCTTATTCAAAAGAACACTAATCTCAGGGTTTCTCAGGTCTGAAAAAGAAAATGCATAGCTATGACTCAGTCTTCCAAAATTTGCATAGCAGATTCAAATCCATCCACACAGAGTTACTGTATAGCGCAGCCTTTGGGGTCCTTGCCACTGGCCTTATAATGGAACTAACGCTTTTGGAAATAAGGCCCCTTGGTATTTCATTAATGCCCTTGGATAAAGTCTAAGGATAAACCACCTTACACCAAATTCCTCTCTCCAGTCACTGATGTAAATTTTCATGCCATTTGCCTAAATCTGTAAATCTCACCTCCCTTAAGTAGAACAGAGGGAATTTGTGTAACGAGGAATACAGTATGTCATTATAATACATTAGAGACAGGTTGTGAGAAATTAGAATCTCTGAAATGCTGAAAGTGGAAGTAGGCAATGAAATTGAAGGTATCCTTACTACCTTTGATTTTGAGAGATTATGCAGAATTTAGGTAGTCTATTGACATGCAAAAGGATTACCAAACAACTCCTTTTTTACAGAATAAGGATAGTAGCAACCTCGCAATTTGTATAGATTAAATATGATTGTATAATGGACTGTATCGAATTTCATATTTTACTAGGTTCTTTGCCATGCACATAGCAGGTATTTGTCATTTTTGCCTGCCTAGTTAGCACCTATGTACTTTAATATTCCTACAAAGAACCTCCCTTGTCCCACTCTAAATCCATGTGATGTAAACAAGACTGCCAGCAAATTCCTGCTTCAGGGTGGGAGGGTAACCCAGGCCTAGTACATCAGTGTATTCTGTCCCCTTGGCCACCATGATAGGTTTGAAGTAATGAGACATAATCCCAGGACTTTCTGGAACCAATGAAACGTAGAAATTTTCTTCACTGGATTGTAAGTTAATTATAAGGGTGAGGTAAACCTGAGGCTGCAAAGACAGCCTGCCTGAGAATGAAACCAATACGATGAAAGCAAAGCTGACATATAGAAAGAGACAGATTCCTAATGACATCATTTGAACATCTGGATCCAGCCATGCCTGAAGAAATATCCACCCTCTGGATTTTTCAGTTACATAGATCAATAAATTGCCTTTTGTGCTTAAACTAGTTTCTAGCTGGGGTTCTATCATTTGCAACCAAAAGAATTCTTATGACTAATATATTGTAATCTCATTTAACACTAGATTGGCATCATGGAAACTTTTAGATGTATGTATAAATCCTGAAAAGCCTCCATGTATCTTTGGGGCCTGTCAACTGTGGCAGTCTCCCTTCCCAGCCGTGGAAGAACATATTCTTGTTTATTGGCAAAACTGTCACCATTTAATTGGTATCAGATTCTGACTTGCACAAGTAACATTCTCTGCTATTAAAAATCCAAAGGGTGCTGGTTATTGGGCAAACTTTCCTAAACTATTGTTTAAATCCTGAAAACCATGTAAAATACAAGGGAGCCACTTTGACACCCTTAGCTAAGTAAGTACAAAAAGATCAATCAACAAATTGATATGAGTCTAGGTCCTGACATTGACTTAATGTTTACCCCTTCTCAGGAAATTCCTCAGAAATCTTATTCTCATTTGTTCCCATTTCTTAAATCTCCCATTTGTTGCCATATTAAAGGCCAAAACTTTCCTTTCCAAGGAAAACATTGTTTCAGAGGTAAATGTTTTGATTTCTGTTGTCTGTTAAAGGAAGTGGCTCCTTCAAAACGTGCTCTGTTCTGATGGCCAAATGCTCTTTAAATGCTTTAAGAATATTTTTAATGCAATTTTCTTGTAGTGGAGCAAACAACTGTTTCTGTGAATGTTGGCAGTCCTTTTATGAAATGTTTTGAGTGCTTGCTCAAACTATGAGAATATATTGGAAATGTAAATAAATGTTAATTGCTTGGGGCAAAATTAGAGTCAGGAGTAGAAATTTGGAATCGTAACTTCCCAACTCTTTCTTTAATTTTTGGCTAGGAATGCCTCTTTCCACATTAGACATGATGAGTTTAGGCCTAAACAATGAAATGGGTATAGACTGTTTACCAGTGAACTTCTGCACTGTTCAATCAAATATTTACCAACGTGGATTGGAACTCAAGACTGACATCTGCAAAGATGATCAAGTTAAATAGCCAGATGACCAAGTTAAACATCTGGACCTAAGAAAACCAGTTTTTACCAGACTAGTCATATAGGTCACATGAGGATAAAGAAGTATAGGTAATAAACCCAAGCTAAGGGCTCCTAATTGTATATATTACCTGGTTATTTCTCAAAAATATGTATTATTTGGTACCAGTGACTAACAAGAAATGTACAAAAAGGACTTAGTATGTAAGACATGTTGTTTAGTTCATATAAGGCCAAATTTAAAGAATTAAGTCTTTTTTTTTCTTTTTATTTCAGCATATTATGAGGGTACTGGGTGGAATAAGAATTAAGTCTTTATAAGATTAGAAAATCACCATCTTAACTAAATATAAAATAGAGTTGCTGTTACTACTCATAATAGCCAAATTAATAATAAAGGCACCATCTTCATTTGCACAACACTTGTAGGCACTTTTTCATCTGTCATCTCATTTTATCATCCCAACAGACCTACAAGGAAGGCCCAATTTATTTATCCTCGCTTTCCAGGTGAGGAAACCAAGGTTTTATGAGGCTGAGAAAGTTACCTACGTTCGTGCTGTTAGTCTGTAGCATAACTAGAACTAGACTGTAAGTCTGCTGACTCTAATGCTAGCATTTGTGAAGTGAAAACCACCACACCAATGAATTGTGATTTTGCAGAACTGGAGCTTGAAAATAGTATGCCAGACTAAAATTCTATAATTCTCAGGCTTCCTCTGTCTTAAAGGAATCTGAGTACTTATAAAGTCTATTGTCTCAATCCATGTAGAGATTCACCTCTTAGAAATTGCAGTATCAGTTTTAAGGATTCTAGTATTCCAGTATACCATGCTTTTACTGGTAACAGCTTTATTGAGATATAATTCACATACCATACAATTCTCCCATTTAAAGTGCACAATTCAGTAGTTTTTGTATGTTCACAGAGATGTACAACCATCACAATCTAATTTTATTAATAAAACATTTCATCCCCCCACAAGAAAACTTATATCGTTTAGCTGTCCCCAAACCCCTATCGCCACTAGCCTTTGGCAATCATTAATCTGCTTTCTGTCTCAATGGATTTGCCTGTTCCGGACATTTCATATATTAATAAATAAAAAATGTGGGTGGCCTTGTGTCTGGCTTCTTTCACTTAGTATAATGTTTTCAAGGTTCGTCCATGTTATAGCATGTATCAGTACTTCATTCCTTTTTATGACTGATTAATATCCCATTGTTCTATATACCAAGTTTTGTTTATACATTCATCAGTTGATGAATACTATGCTTTTTAAGTATATAAATATTGAAACCCTGATATTTTTAAACTAACAAAATATTTTTTCCTGGCTGGGCACAGTGGCTCATGCCTGTAATCTTAGCACTCTGGGAGGCCAAGGCAGGAGGATGGCTTGAGGTCAGAGTTCGAGACCAGCCTGAGCAAGAGCAAGACCCCATCTCTACTAAAAACAGAAAAATTAGCCGGGCATGGAGGCACATGCCTGTAGTCCCAGCTACTCGGGAGGCTGAGGCAGGAGTATTGCTTGAGACCACGGGTTTGAGGTTGCTGTGAGCTGGGCCGACACCACGGCACTTTAACCTGGGCAACAGGGTGAGACTCTGTCTCAAAAAAAAAAAAATTTTCCCTAAGGATATTGTCATTTTTATCTGAAATCTAATCTTGGGATGTGCACAGAGAATACCCTGCAGTAAAATTTCAAACCAGAGATACACTCATTTTGAAAGTGTTCTAAAGGCAATGCTTCCAAGACCCCTTACTGTTGTTGAAATGGCCAATTCTGGCTTACCTGTGTTGTTGAGAGTCGTTTTCTTTTTCCTAATCATCTCTCTCTTCTCTTGGAATCTGTGCCCCTGGTCTGCTTCCGGAGGTCTCTGATGGAGTGAACTTAGAATGGGGTGTGAGTGTTAAAAGGGGAGAGCATGAGCATGAAGTTCTTACGGGGGGATGATGAGAGTAGAAGAATGGATGCTGGGAGATTCTCAGGCCCAATTCTCAGTGTTTCTCCTTGAACTTGACCGCTTCTTTTTCTCTGATTTACTTCTTCTTCCCTCCTCCTTTTCCATCCAGGTCAGATTTCTTTTCTTAGGATCATATCCCTCCCCCACTGCGATAATTTATTCTACCCAGGACCTTCTTTCTCAATCATCCTATCTGGGGCACTCAAGCCAGAAGGACAGAACAGCCTCACCTGAGCCTCCCCCAGGAGGAGCAGCCTGTTATAATATTAGGATGAAGATGATAAACATATCTCAAGTTTAATAGATTACCAATAACTCGAAATACCCTTGTAGTTGGAGGAGAATTTCACCACTCTACCAGTATTCTGACCAAGCCATGGAATCAGGGGCTTTGGGTGTCAGCTAAGACCTTGACGGTCTGCAACATTTGAGCTGAATCTAAGTCATTGGCTCTGCCACTGCCACTCTGTATTGCAGACCCCTCCCAGGCCACTGTGGTTCTTTAGGATGCAAAGAAAGACACTCCCTTCCCCACCTTGTCCTCAAGGCTATTCCATGCAAAAATTAGCCTGAGTGGTTTGAAATGGCAGATGAAACACACTATTTCCACTACTTTTTTAAATTTACAAATGCACAGGATAATTTTTGGAAGGTCAAAAGTAGATAAAGTCATGACACAGCCTGAGTGAGGTGGGAGTGATTCCACAGCCTGAGTGAGGGAGCCACAGCCTGAGTGAGGTGGGAGTGATGCTCATAGAGAGGGATAAGGACCAAAAGGAGCCAGTGTACCTGGAAGAACCCCGGAAAGCCTTGGGGTCTGGTGATACCAGGCACTGTGAAGGGCAGGAGTGAGATTTGGGCCTAAAAAAAGGGACATTCATTAAAAGACTCTAATGTGGGAAAAGTCTCTACTGCCTCTTCAGCCCCAGCCCTTACAGAGGAAAGCATCTGCACACAGCCCAACTCCCCCTGGCTAGAGAGCAGAGACTTCCCTGGAGAAACTGAAGGCCATCTAAGGGAAGAAACTTCCCCAATCTGGTAGTTAGGGGTCTTCCATCACATGATTCTACTCCTCATCTTTCTCATCCTAAAGCAAAGGCTTCCAGTTGGCAGTCTCCTCCTGTGAGCTCCTCAATCAACTGTTCTGGACCTCGCTTTTAAATATAAACAGGCAGGCAAAGATCACCAAATGTGAGGTAAGTCACTGTGATGGTTACTTTTGTGTGTCAACTTGGCTACGCTATGGTTAGTCAATCAAACACCAATCTGAGTGTTGCTATGAGGTTTCGTAGATGTGATTAACATCTACAATCAGTTGAATTTAAGCAACGGAGATTATCCTTGAGAATCTGGGTGGCCTCATCCAATCAGTTGAAGGGCCTTTACAGCAAAACTGAAGTTTCCCTGAGGAAGAAGAAATTCTGCCTCAAGTCTATAGTATCGATTCCTGTCTGAGAATGTCCAGCCTGCTGGCCTGCCCTATGTATTTCAAACTTGCCTAGCTAGCCCCCCCACGATTCTGTAAACCAGTTCCTTGAAATAACCCTACCCTTTGCACACCTTCTGTCTGTTTCTGTCTGTCTCTCACTCTCTTTCTCTCTCTCACTGACTGTCTCCATCTCTGTCTCTGTCTCTCATCAATAGATTACATAGGCATGTATAACACACACACATAGAAAGCACACACATATATCTATGTATACATATCCTAGTGGTTCTGTTTCCCTGAAAGAACCCTGATAGAAACAAGTCACCCAATGCAAAAAAAGACCAATATCAACAGTAAAAATGATCTGGGTCCTTCTTACCTTGCCAAACTCATCTCCTATCCCTCTGCCTCCTTGTACACTTTGCTCCAGCTACACTAGCCTTCTTGGTGTTCCTGGAACATAGCCTGCTCATTCTCTTCTCACAGTCCATCAGCCCTGGGGCTGCTTCCCACTTCAGTGGTTTACCTGGCCTAGTCTCCCACCGTATTCAGGTCTCTGCTCATGTGTTATCTCCACAGAGACATCTTCTCAGACCACTCCATTTAAAATAGACAACCCCCTACTCTCACACACCCCATCCCATTGCACTAATTTTGCTCATTCATAGCAATTATGACTTCCATAAATGATATTATTTATTTTGTGCATTTACTAGTTTCTTGTCTGACTGCCTCCACCAGCATGGAAGTTCCACAATGGGGCCCTTTTGTCTCTTGTTCACTGTTGTGTCACCGTAAGCTAAAAAAGTGTCTGGTCCTTTAAGAGCCGAAGAGTTGATATACGGATGGATGGATAAGTGGAAAAAAATCCCTGAAAGAAATAAACATAGTTCAAGGAACAGTGAACTTTAAAAACAACACTAACTGGTTATACATTCAAAGATTCTAATCATTGTTATAATCCACAAACAATAGTGGAATATGAGGAACAAGGTGCAATTGGAGAACAAGAAATAGAGCTCTTAGGGCTATAAAGGATTGACAAAAATCTTTCAATTCCACAGAATGGTCAGTTTTAAGCTACCAACTCCATGTCACCAAAAGCAAAGCTGGGAAGGGAGGTACAGAGCTGGCTCTCATTAACTGGTTTGAGCCTATTGCAGCACACTACTGACAGGCGCAGGTAGCTCATGTGGTGGAAACTGTGATGTGCCATTCAGATCCTCCTTCGGGAATGAGGGACTTATTACCCTATCTGTTGAGGATGCTGTCAGATAGGTCTTTGGCTGTCAGCCCCCTTCGGAGATTAGCTCAGCTAAAAGAACTGCCTAGTCCAAGGTCACAGCCCCTTCAAGGGCAGCCCACATCAGATGAGTGAATAACATGCAGTATCAGGGGCTAGCCCCCTTGCCCCAACGAGGGACCATTCTGAAAAATTATCTAACCTTCAGAACTTCCTGTAGGGTTGAATGAGGCTTCTGTTAAGACCACTTTACAGTTTGACTTCTTCTTCTACCCAGTCCTTCTTCCTTCCCTTCCCTACTCTTCCGCATGTGTTAACCCCAATAACATGCCTTGATACACCTCCTGTATCTATTTTCTCTTCAAAGTCATGAATTGAAGTTATTAGATGATAGTGAAGAGGATGAAAAGAAGGTGGAGGAGGGGTGTGAGAAATTTGAGGAAAGAAGGGAGGGGTAAAATCGTCATTTAAGAATGAGAAATTAGCTTTCTAGGAAAATACAGTGGGGTTTTCTGACAATATTGAGTAAGAGAAAAGATAAGGGACATAAAGAATCAATTCAGGAGATCCAATATTCCACAGATGTCTAAGAAAGAAACAGCAGAGAAAATGAGGAAGGACATTTCAAAGAAATAATAGAAAATTTAGAAGAAAAAATTTTCCAGAACTGAAGAACATAATTATTTGTATTAAAAGGGCCTAACAAATGCAAAATGAGATAATTTTTAAAAAGAACTATACTGATACACATCTTTATGAATTCTTAAGGACACTAGGTCTATTTAAAAAAAGAACCTAAAGATTTACAGAGGGAAAGAGGTAAATTCCTTACAGAGGATTAAGAATCAAAATGGCACTGAACTTCTCAATACCAACACTAGATTCTAGAAGCTAATGGAAAAATACATTCAAAATCATGAGGAAAAAAAATTTCAGATTAGGATTTTATCTTTTTTTTTTTTTTTTTTTTTTGAGACAGAGTCTCACTCTGTTGCCCTGGCTAGAGTGAGTGTCGTGGCGTCAGCCTAGCTCACAGCAACCTCAAACTCCTGGGCTCAAGCGATCCTACTGCCTCAGCCTCCCAAGTAGCTGGGACTACAGGCATGTGCCAACATGCCCGGCTAATTTTTTCTATATATTTTTAGTTGTCCAGATAATTTCTTTCTATTTTTTTTTAGTAGAGGGGGGGTCTTGCTCTTGCTCAGGCTGATGTCGAACTCCTGAGCTCAAACAATCCGCTCGCCTCGGTCTCCCAGAGTGTTAGGATTACAGGCATGAGCCACCACGCCTGGCCTCACTTTAAGATTTTATACTGAGCCAAACTCTCAAACAAAAATGAAGGTAGACTAAAGACATTATTTTCAGACATACAAATAATAATAATGATAAAAATGTTTATCACCCATAAACCTTTCTTAGGAAGTTACTAGAGAATGTATTCCCCCCAAAAAATGAAGAAATAAATCAATAAAGCAGAAGACAATGAACTTAGGAAATAATGATACAGTATAAGAGCACAAAGGAAATTCCAGGAAGAGATGTGCAGCTAGCCTAGGGAACAACCAGCTCCAATGAGGGAAGGAGGACAGAGGACTCTGAGAGGGGCTGCTCCCATTCCTTTCTACCTCTTTCTAACCAAGTTTGGTTACTTTTCATCAGGGCCTTTTTGGTCCACCCAGACAGGCTTCAAGAACCTTGCTTATCAGAGAAAGAAAGGGTTGGAGTCTCCAACCCCTTAATTCTTAGAAGACCTCTGGGCTCTTTATATAAATGTTCCCATTCTTTCCCTGAGAAACTTTCTACCTCCACAAGTCAATACAACAGAGCAAGAATAACATGTAAAGTTTTGCTTCACTAGACACCCTGCTGAAAAATGTGAGAAATGTCATCATATTCTTTTAGAAGATTGTCCTCGACACCTCCCCTTTTTCTGTGCTCTCCAAGTCTACGTTCCCTTCACCCAACTACCTTCTGGGATCAAGGTAGTTTCGTTTGATCTGGAAAAATAATGTGCTTAAAAAGAACTGGACACAAATAGTGGAATGGACTTTTCCTCACTGAAAATGAATAATTTGGTATCCAAATTTACAAGCCAATCATGTTCAAGTTCACGAAGCAGTCTCTCATGTCCTAATCACTACAGGGCTCAGAGATTGAGATCCATGGATTCCACAGAGACCCTACCAGGGTACAGCCATCCCATGAAGCCCAAGTACAAATAGCCAGCTGACCAGATTTGTTGCAGTAATAATTTCAGATTTACTGGTAGTGAGGTCCCTAATCCAGAATTGAGAAATTTCCACCTGCTTTTCCTTGAGGCTCCAGACACCTGAATAGTAGACAAAGAACTGTCAGAAAAACCCAAAGCAGGTTGTTGCAGTCTGTACATGCAGACATACCTTCACAAGAACTGCACTGTGTCCTGCAAATCATTGATCTTAGAAATGTGGGATTCTGGGGGAAAAGGAAAACTACTGCAAGAAACAGGAATATTCCAGGACTGACCCACTCATGACTCAATCCATTTGTTATATTAGCCTATGGTAAAGAAATCCTTACCACCAGTGTTTGTCCTTAAGACAGTCACTGCTCATTCTGTTTCCTCAGCGAAAGGAAACACAATACACTGAAGCCTGTCTCTCTGCCTGCTCCGAGAGCAGAAGCACTCTTGCTCTTAACTTCAAACTTAATGTGCAAATAAGTTTCAAAACCAACCTGGTCTCAGCAACTAAAAATGTGGAGAAGCCTTGACTTGAAGTAGAACCCAGTAACAAATTTTTTAAATCATACACTGTATCACAGTAGAGGAAGGAGACCTAAAATGTTTTTATTTACAAGGACAAATCTGGGAAAATGGAACTTCCACTAAAAAGCTGACAATTTGAAAGCAGAATGTTTTTGACAAAATGCACAAAAGGCCGGAGCAGATATTTTTTAATTGAGAAATAAAATTGTATATATTTATGGTGTACAACATGATGTTTCGGGATATGTAGACATCATGGAATAGCTAAATCAAGTTAATTAACATATCCTTTATCTCACACATGTATCATTTTTTGTGGTGGGAATATGTAAAGTCTACTCTCTAAGCAATTTTCAAATATGTAATACATTGTTATTAACTATACTCATCATGATGTACAATAGATCTCTTGAATTTATTCCTCTGCTCTAACTGAAGTTTTGTATCCTTTGACCAACACCTCCCAGTTCTTGCCCCAGTTCCTGGCAACCATCATTCTACTGTCTACTTCTATGAGTTTGGCTTTTTGAGATTCCACATGTGAGTGAGATCATGCGGTATTTGTCTTTCTGTGCTTGGCTTATTTCAGTTAGCATAATGTTCTCCAGGTTCATCCATGTTGTTGCAAATGGCAGGATTTCATTATTTTTTAAGGCTGAATAGTATTCCATTGTGTATATATGGCACATTTTCTTTAGGTTGCTTCCATATCTTGGTTATTGTGAATACTTCTGCAATGAACATGGGAATGCAGGTATCTTTTCAACATTCTGATTTCATTTCCTTTGGCTATATACTCAGTAATAGAATTGCCAGATAATATGATAATTCTATTTTGAATTTTTTGAGGAAACTCCATACTGTTTTCTACAATGGCTATACTAATTTTCATTCCCACAAACAGTGTACAAGTGTCCCCTTTTCTCGACATCCTCATGAGCACTTGTTATCTTGTCTTTTTTGAGAACAGCCATTCTAACAGGTGTGAGGTGTTATCTCATCATGGTTTTAATTTGTATTTCCCTGATAATTAGTGATGTTGAACACTTTTTCATATATCTGTTGGCCATTTCTATGTCTTCTTTTGAGAAAGAAATGTCTATTTAGGTCCTTTGACCAGTTTTGATCGGCTTATTCAGGTTCTTTTTTTTTTTTTTTTTGCTATTGAGTTGGTTTTGTTCCTTATATGTTTCAGATGCTAACTCCTTATCAGACGTTTGGCTCACAAATATTTTCTCCCATTCTGTAGGTTATCTCTTCACTCTGTTGATTGTTTCTTTTGATGTGCAAAAGCTTTTTAGTTTGACGCCACCCCATTTGTCTATATTTCCTTTTGTTACCTGTGCTTTTAGGGTCATATCCAAAAAATCTTTGCCTAGACCAATGTTAAGGAGCTTTTCTCCTAGGTTATGTTGTGTTATTTATTTATTTTTAATTGACACACATAGTAATTGTACATATTTTGGGGGCGCATTGTGAGATTTCAATACAGGTATGCATTGTATAATGATCAAATCAGGATATTTAGCATATCCATGACCTCATACATTTATCATTTCTTTGTAGTGAGAATATTCAGTTTCAGGTCTTAACTTCAAGTCTTTAATCCACTTTGAGTTAACTTTTGCATACGATGTGAGATAAGGGTCTAATTTCATTTTTTTGCATGTATATTTAGTTTTCCCAACATTATTTATTGAAGAGATTGTCCTTTCCCTATTGTGTGCTCTTGGCACCTTTATCAAAGATCAGTTGACCATAAATACCTGGATTTATTTCTGGGCCAGAAGATCTTTAAGATATTTCCCAACTTAAGATGTGTAGATAAAGATATAGATATATAGATGTAGATATAGATAAAGATGTATATCCCTAAAAGCTTATTAAAATTCTATTGCCTTCATTTGGTTTTCATACTTTTGTTATTATCTATATATTTGAAAATGGACATGTACTTATAGCAAGAAAATATAATACATATTTTTAAAAGACAACAAAAATAGACCCAAGTGATCCTTTTAAAACCTAAATCAGATCATGTCACCCCTCTGTTCATAATATGCAAACTTCCATTGGAATTCCAAATAAAATCCAGTGTCCTTAATGTGGCCTGCAAGGTAGGTTCTACATGATCTCATCCTTCTCTATCTCAGTAATTTCAACCCCTACCACTCTCCCTCTATTCTGGTCACAGTGGCCTCTTGGCAGCACTTCCAATATACCAAGAAAGTGCCTATCTGTTTGCTGTTTACACAACCTGGGCTCCCTTTCACCCGTATATATTATATGAATGGCTCTCTCTCTCACTTAATTCAGTTCTCTGCTCAAATGTCACCTTGTCAGAGAGAACTTCTTTTACTACCGTATCTAAAATAGCACCTGCTGTCATTCTCTGAACACTTGTATTGACTACATAAACACTAAAACTTCCTGTGCAACGTAAAGATACTGCAAAATATGTGACAAAATGTATATTTTCCTAATATACAAACAGCTCTTAAAAGTAAGGAAGAAAAAAGGATGAGCAACTTAATAGGACAAAGGACAAAGGAAGTACAATTGACAAAAGAAGAAATACAAACACCCATGTGCGCATAGGAAAAATATTTGAATTCACAAATAAAGCAAAGATAATATTACTAATAAGAGTAAGATACTACTTTTCCTCTAATCTATGAATTGGCAAACTTTTTCTGTAAATAGCTAGATAATAGAAATTTCCACCTTTGTGGGCCACATGCAATCTCTGTCACACATTCTTCATTGTCTTTTTTCCTTTACAACCATTTGAAGCAAAGCTGCTGACTGGATTTGGCCCGGGAGTCATAGTTTTGCTGACCCCGGATCTATGGGGAGTGATTAAAAATGGATAACACTTACTGCTGAGAATGGCGAGGAGGAACTGGCTGACTGTTGTTGGGGGCACACATTGATATAGCTTTTCTGAGGGACAGTTTATCAATATAGATCAGGATTTTAAAGGTACACATCTTCTGCCCCAGGAATTCCACATCTTTGATTGTATACCAAGAAGCTAATCTGGAAAGAATGGAAATATTTTTGTACAGAGTACATTGCCATGTTGTTCACAATAGCAGGCAGGAGGAGGAGAAGAAGAAGAAATCTAAATAGCCATCAAGTAGGGAATGGCTACATAAACCATGTGCATGAAATAAATGAAATACAACATAGCTATTTAAAAGGGTACTACACTAAAAGCCCAGACTTCACCACTATACAATTGATCCGTGTAACAATAAAACGATTTGTGCCCCCTAAATCTATTGAAATACATTTTATTAAAAAATCTAGCACGTATAATTATGAACAGTTCATAATACTTGATAATGATAATAAATGACTATGTTACTGGTTTATGTATTCTATTGAAATACATTTTATTTAAAAATCTGGCACATACAATTTTGAACAGTTCATAATACTTGACAATAAACGACTATGTTACTGGTTTGTGTATTCACTATACTATACTTTTGTCATTATTTTAGAGTATACTCCTACTTATTAAAAAAATTTAACTGTAAAACAGCCTCGGGTAGGTCCTTCAGGAGGCATTCCAGGAGAAGGCATTGTTATCATAGGAGATGGCAGCTCCATGTGTGTTATTGCCCCTGAAGACCTTCCAGTGGGACAAGATATGGAGGAGAAAGACAGTGGTATTGATGATCCTAACCCTGTGTAGGCCTTGGCTAATCTGTGTGTTTCTGTCTTAGTTTTTAGCAAAAAATTTTAAAAACTAAAAAAAATTTTAAAATAGAAAAAGACTTATAGAATAAGAATGTAAAGAAAGAAAATATTTTCGTACAGCTGCACAATGAGTTCGTGTTTTCGAGTGTTATTATAAAAATGCCAAACAGTTTTTTAAAATTATAAAGTCTATAAGGTAAAAAAATAAATGAAAGGGTGCTATATATCTGAATTAATTAACATAAAAAGGTCTTATGGCTTTTCATGGTTAAAAATATACAAATAGTATGTATAACATGGTTCAATTTATAGGCTGGGAGTGGTGGCTCATGCCTGTAATCCTAGCACATTGGGAGACCAAGGTGGGAGGATCACTTGAGGCCAGAAATTCGAGACCAGCCTGAGCAAGATAGCGAGACCCCATCTTAAAAAGTTACCCAGATGTGGTGGTGTGTTCCTGTAGTCCTAGCTACTTGGGAAGCTGAGGTGGGAGGATCGCTTGAGATCAGGAGTTTCAGGTTGCAGTGAGTTACGATTGCACCACTTCACTCCAGCCTAGGCAACAGAGTGAGAACCTGCCTCTAAAAAAATAAATATAAAAAATAAAACAAATGTATATAATATATATATATATATTTGTGTATATGTGTGTGCACATATACACACATATACATAGAGAGATATTCCGAAGAATATGGTTACCTCAGGGGGGTAGGGACATTAAGTGACTTTTATGTTTATATTATTAGGTATGGCTTGATTTTGAGCAGGTATCATCATTATAATCATAAAAAAATAAAATTCCTATTGAATTTAGCAAAACCTCAGGTCAACTAAAATGGCTTCTCTGAAATGCAACAATTTTCAAAAATTGCTCTTGTGAAATTATTTTTGCAGAACAATAATATTAGATATTTTTCACAATTTAAACAAATAATATTCATGGGTTTTGTTTGCTTTTTGGCTTGTTTCTTGTACTGAAAGGACAAAGTTACTCATTAACTTGTTATCTTACAAATATTTGTCTGGGAAATCTAAGGTCAAGCATTTTCATTTCAGCCACCCCTTTTCTCCAACTGTCCGTGAACACTTGCTGGCATCACATTAGAATCATATTTTCAACTTACAGCCCAGAGAATGGAAGTACAAAAAAATTGCCCCACTGACCACTGGACAGGAGAAGCAAGGGAGTGGAAGAGGAAGAGAAGATGGATGGTGAAAAGCATCTGAGAAACTTTCTCTTGGAGAGCATCCTGGGAACCAGTGTTATGGCATTACTTACATCACTACCTTTAATTTGCAGCCAAGCAGTCCTCATTTACTCCATCATGCAAGCTCACCATGTTTGAAAATGAAACTGTAAATGAAAAGAAGTGTCACAGCCCTGGTGCTCTGCATAGCACTTCACTTGCACCATGTTTCACACAAAAGAGCAGCTTTTTTGGATCAACAATGTAGATTTTGGTATTCAACTAAAAAAAGGATGCACTGACAATGTTACAACTGGACTTTAGATTAAAGCTCTAAATTACAAAATGGGAGTATTATACCAAAACTATTCAAATTCACTAAACTTTTATTCTCTGTGGACAATGTTTATTTTTTTGCAATTTTAGTATAAGAGTAATATATGCTAATTGTGGAAGATCTGAAAACTATAAAAAAAGCATAAAGAAACATAAAAGCGAAACCCGGCCTTAATCACATAACTCAGTGGCAACCATGGTTAACATCATGGCATTTTTTCCCAGTCATTTTGAGATCATAATGTTTATAATTTTGAATACTTTTTTTATGCTAAGCATTAAAGCATACTCATTTCCCACTGATAATAGCTTTTTAATAAGTGTGAAGGAAAACATGTCTAGACTTTCAATAACAAACTAGTGTTGAAATAAGGTTAACAGATTATATTTGAACAATTTATTCTTTCATACCACCGTTGTTAAAAATTCCAAATAGACAAAATTGCATTTAAAATACCACAAGAATAAGCAAAGTAAAGACAAAAAAAAGCAACACACTGAAATCTAAACATGGGACTAGACAGTGATATCAATCAGGTGGTCAGAGATTTCTCATCAATTTTAGGGTCTTAGCAAACAATAAGGGAATTTGTCACCACTAGATTTGCCCTACAAGAAATGCTTAAAAGTGCTCTGGACATGGAACAGAACAATTGATACCCACCAGTATAAAAACACCCGACAGTAAAAACTCATAGCTCTTATTTTTTTCTTTATCTTTTTATTTTGAAAGAATTATAGAATCATAGAAAGTTACAAAAATACTACAAAGCATTCTTGTGTATCTTTTACCTAGTTTATCCAAATAACAGCATTTTACCTAACTGTAGTACAATATCAAAACCAGGACACTGACATTGGGATAGTGTATGTGTATGGTTCTATGCCATTTTGTTACATTTTATCATATGTGTAGATTCTTGTAACCACCACTGTATCCACATACAAACGTCATACCTACCTCCTTCTCCCTACCATTCCTAACCCCTGTAATCACTGATCTGTTTCCTTTCTCTATAATTTTGTCATTTTGAGAATTTTTATAATCTTTTTTTTATATCGGCATATTACAGAAGTAAAAAAGTTTAGGTTACATATATTACCTTTGTCCCACCTCAGTCAGAGCTTCAAGTGTGTCTATTCCCCAGATGGTGCACACCGCACCCATTAGGTATGAATATACCCATCCCCTCTTCCCCCCTCTCACCTGCCTGACACCCAATGAATGTTACTACTATATTTACACATCACTATTGATCAGTTAATACCAATTTGATGGTGAGTATATGTGGTGCTTGCTTTTCCATTCTTGTGATACCTCACTTAGTAGAATGGCCTCCTGCTCTATCCAGGATAATACAAGAGGTGCTATATCACCATTGTTTCTTAAAGCTGAATAGTACTCCATGGTATACATATACCACATTTTATTAATCCAGTCATGGATTGATGGGCACTTGGGTTGTTTCCACATCTTTGCAATTGTGAATTGTGCTGGCATAAACATTCTAGTGCAGATGTCTTTTTTATAGAATGTCTTTTGTTCCTTTGAGTAGATAACCAGTAATGGGATTGCTGGATCAAATGGTACTTCTACTTGTAGCTCTTTGAAGTATATCCATATTACTTTCCACAGAGGTTGACCTAGTTTGCAGTCCCACCAGCAGTGTATGAGTGTTCCTATCTCTCTGCATCCACGCCCATATTTATTGTTTTGGGACTTTTGGGTAAAGGCCATTCTCACTCAAGTTAAGTGATATCTCATTGTGGTTTTGATTTGCATTTCCATGATGATTAGAGATGTTGAGCATTTTTTCATATGTCTGTTTGGCCAGCAGTCTGTCTTCTTTTGAAAAGTTTCTGTTCATGTCCTTTACCCACTTTTTAATGGGGTTGTTTGATTTTTTTTCTTGCTGATTTTCCTGAGTTCTATATAGATTCTAGTTATCAGCCCTTTATTGGATGTGTAGCATGTGAATATTTTCTCCCATTCTGAAGGTTGTCTGTTTGCTCTCATGAGAGTTACCTTGGCTGGGCATAAGCTTTTTAATTTGATCAGGTCCCATTTATTTATTTTTGTTGTTGCTGTGATTGCCTTTGGAGTCTTCTTCATAAATTCTTTGCCTAGGCCAATGTCTAGAAGAGTTTTTCCGATATTTTCTTCTAGAATTCTTATAGTTTCATGCTTTAGGTTTAAGGCTGGTATCCACCATGAGATGATTTTCGTGAGAGGGTAGAGGTGTGGATCCTGATTCAGTCTTCTACATGTGGCCATCCCATTTTCCCAGCACCATTTATTGAATAAGGATTTCCCCCCTGTGTATGCTTTTGTCTGCTTTGTCAAAGATTAGATGGCTATATGAGGATGGTTTTAGATCTGGGTTCTCAGTTCTGTTCCTTTGGTCTATGTCTCTGTTCATGTGCCAGTACCATGCTGTTTTAGTTACCATAGCCTTGTAGTATAGTTGAAGTCTGGTAAATTGATGACTCCCAATTTGTTCTTTTTGCTTAAGATTGCTTTTGCTATACGGTGTCTTCTCTGGTTCTATATGGAGCGTAGAATTATTTTTTTCTAGATCTGCGAAAAATGATGTTGGTATTTTAGTAGGGATTGCATTGAATCTGTAGATCACTTTGGGTAGTATAGACATTTTAACAATGTTGATTCTGCCGACCCATGAGCATGGTATGGTTTTCCACCTGTGTATGTCCTCTGCTATTTCCTTCCTCAGTGTTTCTTAGTTCTCCCTGTAGAGGTCTTTCACCTCCTTAGTTAAATATATTCCTAGGTATTTTATTTTCTTTGTTGCTATTGTGAAGGGTGTTGAATCTTTTATTTGGTTCTCAGTTTAATTTTTCTTGGCATATAGGAATGCTACTGATTTCTGTATATTGATTTTGTAACCTGAAACTTTGCTGAATTTGTTTATCAATTCCAGGAGTCCCATGGCAGAATCTTTGGGGTTTTCTAGATATAAGATCATATCATCAGCAAAGAGCGATAGTTTGACTTCTTCTGCCCCCATTTGGATGCCCTTGATTTCCTTCTCTTGTCTGATTGATCTGGCTAGGACTTCTAGCACTATGTTGAATGGAAGTGGTGATAGAGGGCAACCTTGTCTGGTTCCAGTTCTAAAGTGGGAATGCTTTCAGTATTTCCCTGTTTGATATGATGTTGCCTGCGGGCTTGTCATATATGGCTTTTATCATTTTTAGGTAAGTCCCATCTATGCCTGTTTTGTTAAACATTCTTATCATAAAAGGGTGCTGAATTTTGTTGAATGCTTTTTCAGCGTCTATTGAGAGGATCATATGGTCTCTCTCTCTTTTTTTTTTTTAACTTCTATTTATGTGGTGAATTACATTTGTAGATTTACGTACGTTGAACCACCCTGCATCTCTGGGATAAAGCCCACCTGGTCATGATGGATTTTTTTTTTTGATAAGCACCTGAATTCGGTTTTCTAGGATTTTGTTGAGAATTTTTGTGTCTATATTCATAAGGGATATTGGTCTGTAGTTTTCTTTTTTTGTTGCATCGTTTCCTGGTTTTGGTATCAGGGTGATGTTGGCTTCATAAAACATGCTGGGGAGAATTCCTTCCTTCTCGATGTTGTGGAATAATTTCTGGAGGATAGGCACAAGTTCTTCTTTGTAGGTCTGGTAAAATTCAGGTATGAAACCATCTGGTCTGGGAATTTTCTTTTTAGGAAGGTTTTTTATTGCTGCTTCAATTTCAGTACTTGATATTGGTCAGTTCTGGAATTCTATTTCTTATTGATTGAGCCTACGGAAGCTGTGTGTTTCTAAGAATTTGTCCATTTCCTCCACATTTTCAAGTTTACGTGTATAGAGGTTTTTATAGTATTCATAGATGATATTTTGTATTTCCATAGTATCAGTTGTAATTTTTCCTTTTTCATTCCTGATTGAGCTTGTTAGAGTTCTTTCTTTTCTGTTTCTGATTAATCTAGCAAGAGGCATGTCAATTTTGTTTATTTTTTCAAAGAACCAACTTTGTGTTTTATTAATCTTCCATGTAGGTTTTTTGTTATTGATTTCTTTTAGTTCTGCTCTGATTTTTGTTATTTCTTTTCTTCTGCTGGGTTTGGGTTTGGTTTGTTCATCCCTTTCCAGTTCTTTGAGACAATTAATTAGATTGTTGATTTGTGATCTTTCTGTCTTTTGGATGTAGGCATTTACAGATATAAATTTTCCTCACTGGACTGCTTTAGCTGTGTCCCACAGATTTTGATAACTTGTGTCTCCTTTGTCATTTAATTCAAAGAATCTTTTGATTTCCATCTCATTTACTCCTTAACGCAATAATCGTTCAGCAGAAGTTTTTTAGTTTCCATGACTTTGTGTAGAGATGAGAGTTTCTGTTGGAGTTTATTTCTAATTTTATTCCACTGTGGTCTGAGAAGATGCATGGTATAATTTCTATTTTTTTAAATTTGTTGAGACATGCCTTGTAGTCTAGAATATGGTCAATCTTAGAGAATGTCCCATGAGCTGATGAGAAAAATGTATATTCAGTGGGTTTGGGGTAGAATGTTCTGTAAATGTCAGTCAGGCCTATTTGTTCTAGAGTTCTCTTTAAGTGCATTGTTTCTTTGTTTATTTTCTGTTTGGAGGATCCGTCCTGTTCTGTCATGGGGGTGTTGAAGTCCCCAGCTATTAAAGTGCTGCTGTTTGTCATTTTGTTTAGATCAAGTAGGATTTGCTTTATGAAACTGGGTTCACCTGAGACAGGTACATAAATATTTAGAATTGTTACATCTTCTTGTTGAATTGTACCCTTCACCATTATATAGTGACCCTCTTTGTCTTTCATCACTTTTGTTGATTTGAAGACCAAGTTATCTGAAATCAGAACTGCTATGCCAGCTTTCTTTTGGATTACATTTGCAAGGAATATTGTTTTCCATCCCTTCAACTTGAGTCTGAATGCATCCTTATGGGTTAGATGTTTTTCCTGAAGACTGCAGATACTTGGCTTAACTCGAAATGATTAAAGTCTTAAATGTAAGACCTGAAACCATAAAACTTCTAGGAGAAAATGTAGGTAAAATGCTTCTGGATATTGGCTTAAGCAAAGAATTTATGACTAAGACCCCAAAGGCAAATACGGCAACAACAAAAATAAAGAAATGGGATTTAATTAAACTAAAAAGTTTCTGCATAGCAAAGGAATAGTCAACAGAATAAATAGACAACCTACAGAATGGGAGAAAATATTCACAAACTACCCATCTGACAAAAGACTAATATCCAGAATCTACAAGGAGCTCAAGCAAATCATCAAGAAAAATAAATAAATGACCCCATTAAAAAGTGGGAAAAAGACATGAACAGATTATTTTCAAAAGAAATTATACTAATGGTCAAAAAAACATATGAAAAAAATGTTCAACATCACTAATCATTAGGGAAATGCCAATTAAAGCCACAATGAGATACCACCTTGTCCTTGTCAGAATGGCCATTATTAAAAAGCCAAAGAAAACAATAGATGTTGGTGCAGATGTGGCAAAAAGGGAACACTGTCGGTAGGAATGTAAATTAGCACAACCTCTACAGAAAACGGTATGGAGATTCCTCAAGAACTAAAAGTAGACCTACCATTTGATCCAGCAATCCCACTACTGGGTATCTACCCAAAGGAAAAGAAGTAATTATATCAAAAAGACATCTGCACCCTAATGTTTATTGTAGCACAATTCACAATTGGAAAGATGTGGAATCAATTTAAGTGCCCATCAACTGGTGAGTGGATAAAGAAAATGTGGTATATGTATACCACGGAGTACTACTCAGCCATAAGAAGGAATGAAATAATATCTTTTGCAACAACTTAGATGGAACTGGAGACCATTATCCTAAATGAAGTAACCCAGGAAAAAAATACCAAATACCACTTGTTCTCACTTATAAGTGGGAGCTAGATGATGCTACACAGTCACACAAAGTGAAATCATGGACATTGGAAACTCAAAAGGGGGGAGTATGGACAGGGGTGTGGGATTAAAAATTACCTATTTGGTTGAATATACAGTATTCAGGCAATGGGTACATTAAAAGCCTAGACAATTCATCCATGTAGCAAAAAACCACTTGTACCCCCCCAAATAGACTTAAATAAAAAATGAAAAAAAAGTAGGGTCTTTGGGGGAAAATAGTCAATATGCCATCAGTGAACACAATGTTACATACACCCTTCCATGACACCTCAGTGATTGACAAGAAAGGTAAAATTGCTATCCAAATTTTATATTCAGGCCAACTTTAAGGCATGGAAAGAAAACAAGATAAAAATCTGTCATCCCTTTCTAGTTCCAAAATTATCCAATAGAACAGATAATTTAAATGTCAGTAAAAAGCTTTTTAAAAGCTTCCAGATATATTGACAAGTTGCATAAATAAGCTTTGTCTAATATTTTTGTCATTTAAGATGTATTCTTACTTCATTAAAAAAACACTCAAGTCTTCGCATCAGCTTTACCTGTTAAACAATAGTACTATTCAATTAAAATGCAAAGCAAATTTATATTTGGATTTCAATAGTACATGTTCATCCTTAAAGATTATAATTTGTTTTAAATAGCAAAGCCATCTGTCCTGTGATAGCTTACATGAGTTTAATTATTGGAGAAATCCAAGTGGAATTTCTCCCACAAATTTACATTGTGCTGAACTGTACTGAAAACATATTTGACTCTGATAGTTCTATCTAATGAGGAAATTACACTCTCAAGTTGATTCTGTTTATGAATTTACTATTGAATTCAATATTGTTTTCACTATTTTTAATAGTATAAATCACTAATGTCTATTACCTTTTACATCAATCATTTATCGCATATTCATAAAGAAGTTATTACTTCTAGAATTTCCTTTCTCATGATTGCTGAGCTGTTATTGTAATGATTATATATTTAGGTTTGTCCCATACACCATTTTCAATACAAAGAGTTGTGTAGCCCTCACCAATTTCTATTTCAAGTCTTCACTTCAACATCACTCTCACAATGTGGCTTACCCTAAAGACCTCATTGTAAGTTGCAAAACCAAATCCATCCTGCACACGCACTCCCCATCACTCGGCCTCACATTGACTCCAGGGTACTCATCACTGTCCAACAAACCATTATCATTAAAAAAAAATTAATCGGGGTAAATTACATATAACATAAAATTTACCATCGTAACCATTTTTAAGCATATAGTTCAGTAGTGTTAAGTACATTCGCATTGTTGTACAACAAAACTCAGAAACCTTCATCTTGCAAAACTGAAACCATACCTGTTAAGCAACTTCCCCTTCCCCTCTT
Source organism: Indri indri (assembly GCA_004363605.1). Taxonomy (NCBI): domain Eukaryota; kingdom Metazoa; phylum Chordata; class Mammalia; order Primates; family Indriidae; genus Indri; species Indri indri. The sequence continues at coordinate 23,130 of RJWJ010001320.1, forward strand.
TCCCCAACCCCTGGCAACCACCATTTTACATTCTGTCTCTATGAATTTGAGTAACTCTAGAGCTAGATACCTAATAAAAGTGGAATTGTAAAAAAAATAAAGTGCTGTATAATTTATGACAGTCAAGCAAAATTATTTATTTGGAATAAATCACTTGAATCGAATCTTAAAAGGTATGCCTATCAAATTTCCAGATGCTACAGAGTTTGGAGGTAACATTGTTACCAGAGATCATGGATTCAAGATTTAAGTTATCTCAGCAAGTTGGAATATTAAGTTAAAAACCAGTAGAGCAAGGCCTCCAGCTTGGACCTAAAATTGTGCTCTCCCCAGGACTCATCTGTATAGGAGCATGTCTAGAAGATCTATAAGGCGACCTGGCAGTAGGTCTAGATCCAGAGAAAGGGACTGAGTTGCCTCATAGGAAAGAAATCACTTAAGGGATGTGTCAAGGCCCAGGGACAGTAATTAGGCTAATTATTAAAAGGAGAAAGATTTTGAGTACAGTAGGTTCATTAGTTCATTTGTTCATTTATTCAACAAATATTAAGCCCATACTATTTTCCAGACATTGTGCCAGCCACTGAGGGGGGTATGTGGAGAGCAAAAACAGGCAAGGGTCCTGTGCTCAAGGAGCTCACATGTATAATTGGGGGAAATATGTAAGCCAATAAAGTATGATAGTAGTATTTGATCAAACTTATATAGGGCCTACTTTGTGCCAGGTATTGTTCTAAACACTTTACATGTAGTTCACCCACACAACAATCATATGATGTAGGCACTGATATGATCTCCCATCTATAGGTGAGGAGCCTGTCACACAATAACGTTAAGAGACTTGCTCAGGGCCACCCCACTTGTAAGTGGCACAGTCCACGTGCTTACTTCCTATGCCATGCTGCCTTGGAATGGAGATGGTGCAGGTCAGGTGATGAATTGTGAGTCTCACAACTTTCAGGTGATTTAGCAGCACCAGTTATTCAGCAGTTGTTCACTCAATAAACATTTAGGGAGGGTCCTACTGTGTGGCTGGCACTGCACTAGACAATGAAGACACACTGATGAACAAGAGTGATTTACTCACTGTCCCCAGTGAGCCTGCAGCCCAGCATGGAAGGAAGATATTGAACAAATGACATGAAAAGGGAAGCACAGAGAGTAATGGGAACAGATAGCCTGGAACCCTGGCCTGGGTCAGGAAGCAAATGTCTCCATCGCTCAGCTTGTCCTTTGGCTCAGCCCCATGGGGGATCAGGGATGAGGCCCCTGGGCCTTCTCCCTCCTGGAGAAAGATGGTACTATACGTCATCTGTGTGAGATGTAGGGAGCACAAGAGAAATTGTTTAGGGACCACAGAAGAGATGGAGAGAAGGATTTCCCCATTACACCTACATCTGGAGAGACAGCATCAATCACATGGTGGCATTCATGGTGGGAGGTAGTGTTAGTGTAATGGGGCAGCCAGGAGGTACCTTCACAGCAGCTTTGTGGGCACAGACACCTCACTGCAGGGGAGCAGAGCACAAGCAGAAGAGACCTTCAGATGCCATATGGAGAGGGCTGTGTCCATGAGCTCTTATGAAAGTCTACAGCAGAGATGACTCTGATGGGGGACTACAGGTCCTACAGTAGCAGGTAAGTACACAATCAGCTAAACACCACACTCTAATTTTTGTGATGTAATTTTTAAACCAGCTGGTGTGGCCTAGGAACTGGAAGTTAGAACAACGTGGGTAAATAAAAAGTCCTGCCTTCATGCTCCCTAAAACAATTGTACAATTAAAGGATGGGAAGCTGTAGTGGGTTGGTGGTCCCCCAAAATATATGTTCATGCCCTAATTCCTGGGACCTGTGAATGTGACTTTACTTGGCAAAAGGGTCTTTGCAGATGTAATTAAATTTAGGATCTTAAGACGAGATCATCCTGGATTATCCTGGTGGGTCCTAAATCCAATGGCAATAATCCTTATATGATATACACAAAGGAAAGACTGGGAGGAGAGGAGAAGGACATATGAAGATGTGAACAGAGACTGGAATTATGCTTCCACAAGCCAGGGATCTTCTGTAACCACCAGAAACTGGAAGAAGCAAGAAAAGATACTTATGGAAACTTCAGAGAGAGTGTGGCCCTGCTGACACCTTGATTTCAGAGTTCTGGGCTCAGAACTGACAGAGAATAAATTTCTGTTGTTTTAAGTTACAAAATCTGTAGCAATTTGTTACATCATCCCTAGAAAAGTAATACAGGGACCCAAGGCTTGGCAACAGTTTATGTAAAAAAAATATCTGGGCAAACAGTATGATATGACTAATAAAGAAAGCAAATGCAAACTTTTGGCTGCCACAACAGAAACAGAGTTAACAGACCAAGGAAGGTAATCATTCTACCATACGACTGCAGGATTGCATTCTGCTCTTAGTGCCATCTTTTAGGAGGGAAAATGATGAATGGGAGCCTAGCCAGAGACAGGCGACCAGGATGGTGATGGTTCTCACAAGCTTGCCATAGGAAGTATGAGTTGATAGCATTAGTGATGGGATCCTGAAAGAGGAATTGATAAACATGAGAGTAACGTTGGAATACGGGAAAGGCTGTCTTGTCAAGGAAGTCATCTTGTTTTGTGTTGCTCCAGGAGGCAAAATTGGTCCAGCAAATGGAAAGTAAAACAGAAGAAAATACTAATGACCGCCAATTATAAGAACTGAAAACATTGGAAGTATTTGAAAAGGGGAAAAGTATTGACTTTCTAATTTCAGAGACATGATATCTGGTCCTGCCTCTGCAGTTAATTGGTTGTGTGACTCTGGACATATCATTCCCCCTCTTTGGACACTGGTTTTCTTCTATGTAAAATTAAGGGGTTAAATTGGATGCTTTGTGAAAGCATGCAGTTTCTTTGATTTTGGTTGCTTCCCATTCTATCTTAGCTGTTTAATGAAACTACTAATATGTTTTACAATTCCTGAGTGCCTGCTATATGCTAAAGCTAGGGCCTGTGCTATTAATAGTTGTTTTAACATGCATGACATTATATAAGCATCTCCACACTGCAGGGCAGGTATATTAACACCTGTGATGGTATATTTTAGATGTCAACTTGACTGGATCAGGGGATACCCAGATAGCTAGCTGATAAAGCATTATTTCTGGGTGTGTCTGTGAGGATATTTCTATACAGATTGGTATTTGAATCAGTGGCCTAAGTAAGGAAGATCTGCCCTCACCCAATGTGGGCAGGTACCATCCAATTGGTTGAGGGCCCAGATAGAGCAAAAAGGCAGATGAAAGGCAAATTCTCTCTCTTCTGAAGCTTGGACATCCTTCAGCTCCTGCTCTTGGTCATCATAACTCTAGGTTCTGTGGCCTTTAGGCTCTGACACTATAACCTCTCCCACCCCCGCCCCAAGGTTCTTAGGCCTATGGCCTCGGACTGAGAGTTAGAGCATTGGCTTCCCTGGTTCTGGGCCTTCAAACTTGGACTGAGCCATCCTCTTGGCTTCCCTGGTTCTCCCGCTTACAGCCAGCCTATTGTGTGACTTCTCAGTCTCCATAATTGCATAAACCAATTTCCCTATAAATCCCCTCTTATCTCTATCTATCTATCTATATCTCCTATTGGTCTGTCTCTCTGGAGAACCCTAACTAATACAACTCTATTTTATAGACTAGAGCACTGAGATTCAGGGAGACTGTGACTTGCCCAAAGTCATAAAACCAGTATGTGGCTGAGCTAAAACATGAACTCAGATCCCCCTGGTAATCTTTCTACTAAGTCATGCTGTCTCCCCTATACCGTATCGACTCTTTGCCACACCTGAATTTAGCAAACCGTAAAATTCAGTGTCATTTCCTCGGGAATCACTAACTAGGCATATTAACTATCTCAGACATGCCAAAGAATCGGAAGTTTTCTGAGCAGTCAAAATAGTTGTGCCAAAGTCTATGCATTAAAGGCCATAAACTTTATTTTTAAAAATCTTCAGGGCCTGCTCACTCAGAGCATTTCCCTCATCATTTCGTATGCAGTGTCTGATCTTCCTCCCTAAAGTGAAGGGCAAGCTGGAGGGCAGATCGGCAGCATCCTGGGAGCCTGGGACAGCCTGGGCTGTTGGGTTGTGGAACGTGGAGGTGAAGGAAAAAAAAGAGCAGTAGTGTCCTATGGAGTCTTGAAAACCAGGGAAGATAAATGGGAAGGCCAGTGGGTATAGCTCTTTGGAATTCCATACATGAGAGGCTCAACACAGGAAGCACGTTGGAGAGGCCTAGAGGAACGTCTTGAACCAAGGAGTACCCAGCCAGCTGCAGGGGTTTTTACATGGTTCCTGAGGCTTCAGGGTGGGAGAAGAGGGCACACCCTGAGAATGCAGTGCAGCCCAAGGCTGTTCATTCCGTTCTGACACACTCATCTGGATTTTTAGTCAGTTACATGCTATAATTTAAAAAGAAATCAGTGGGAGAAGTCAAGAGGAAGGCAGCAGATATGGACTGACACATGTAGCAAAAAGCAATCATTGACAATGAGAGCAAGGGAGGTGACAGGAAGACTGTGGAAAGAAACACAATATCCTCCCAAAGCCAAGCAGTGTGGAGACATACAAATGTTGGTACTACTGTACTTACTGCCTGGTACTATGGTGGATATCCATAATGACGACTCAGTGTCTTCAAGGTAAGGTGAGGTGGTATTCTGTGCTTTGTTCATATGAAAGCAGAGAAGAATGCATCATATTATAAAAAGACTTCCATCCAAAAAGACCTGAAGAAAAAGTTTTGATGCCCAAAGAAGTAAGTTGCAATTATCTAGCAAATCCGATTATGTAGAAATTGCTGGATGAAAGAGATAATGCTTTAAAAATAATATGAAAGGCAGTTGTTAAGAAATGTAGCAAATGTGGAAGAAGTCACTGATATAGTTTGGATATTTGTCCCCTCCAAATCTCATGTTGAAATTTGATCCCCAATGTTGGAGGTGGGGCCTGGTGTGAGGTGTTTGTGTCATGGGGGCAGATCCTTCATGAATGTTTTGGTGCCCTCCCCACAATAATGAGTTCTTGTTCTATTAGTTCACATGAGAGTTGGTTGTTTAAAAGAGCTGGGCACCACCTCCTCTGTCTCTTGTTCATTCTCTCACCACATGACATACCTGCTCCCCTTTTGCCTTCCACCTTGATTGGAAATTCCCTTAACCCTCGCCAAAAGCAGATGCTGACACCATGCTTCTTGTACAGCCTGCAGAACTGTGAGCCAAATAAACTTCTTTTCTTTATAAATTACCCATCCCTAGGTATTCCTTTACAGCAATGCAAACAGACTAAGACAGGTGCTCAGTAAGCACTTTTTTGAGACAGGGTCTCACTCTGTCGCCCTGGGTATAGTGCAGTGACATCATCATAGCTCACAGCAACCTCAAACTCCTGGGCTCAAGCCATCCTCTTGCCTCAGCCTCCCAAGTAGCTAGAACTACAGGCATGTGCCACTATGCACGGCTAATTTTTCTATTTTTAGTAGAGAAGGGGTCTTACCGTTGCTAAGGCTGGTCTTGAAGTCCTGATCTCAAGCAATCCTCCCGCTTTGGCCTCCCAACATTTAAAAAAAATAAATTAAACTCAATTTCTGACCTTGCCTAGCTCCCATTCTGCAGGGATATCTACATGAATGAATGAAAATCATCCTTCCTCGGGGCCCCCTTTCACCAGGGTTGTTCTATGGTTCTTGGAGCTAATGTCAAGGTGCTGGAGATGGATGAGGACACCCGTCTGATCTTTAATCATTATCCACACACTTTACCTCTCAAGAGTTCCATCATCCCAATCTTCATGGTGTCTTCTAAGGCCAAAAGCTCTTCTGTGTTCCTGCCGATGTTGGTGCATGGAAGTTTCTGCCAAGGCTGGCTAGAATCTGTCTGCCTCAAGGCACCCTTCTGTTGTCCTCTCTGTTCTTGCTGTTTCCCTGAAGGTGCTGCTCAGCAGGAGAGCATAGGTCTGGCCTACTCTTTGCACTCAATGATCCCTTCCCATTTCTCCTCCCTGTAGCCTGGGCATTCTTTTCTAGTCTGGGGAGAGGCTTCAGTAATCATGTAATTCCAAGATACCTTATGCCCAGGACTCCCCTTTTCCCTCTCCTCTGCAAGCCTTCTACATTATTCCCAATGATGTGCCTTTGGAACACAAAAGCCAAGAATCTGTGCAGGCAAACTTTCCTGGTGCTATATACTTTTCCTGGCTATCTGTTCGAATATGGAGAAGGTAAAGGGGAAAATGTCCCATATATTAATTGTCATCTCTCTCTCCTCTGAGTTCAAAGCTAGTTGAAAAATGGGCCCAGACATCAGACATAATTTACTCATTCGTTCAATGAATTCTTTTCCTTTTTTTTTTTTTTTTTTCGGAGACAGAGTCTCACTCTGTTGCCCAGGCTAGAGTGCCGTGGCATCAGCCTAGCTCACTGTAACCTCCAACCCCTGGGCTTAAGCAATCCCCCTGCCTCAGCCTCCAGTGTAGCTGGGACTACAGGCATGCGCCACCACACCCTGCTAATTTTTTCTATTTTTAGTAGAGACGGGGTCTCACTCTTGCTCAGGCTGGTCTCAAACTCCCGACCTCAACCGATCCTCCCGCCTCAGCCTCCCAGAGTGCTTGGATTACAGGCGTGAGCCACTGTACCCAGACAGTTCAATGAATATTTCTTAAACACCATCTATGTTCCCAGCACTGCTCTAGACACCAAGAATACAGCAGCACCTAAAGCCTAGTCTGAGGCCAAAATGACCTTCCCATTCCTTCCCCCCAGCCCCTGAATTGAATTTGGCCATTTAATCACAGACTGAGCGACTAGAAAACTGGAGCCACCTCCTCCACCTCGCCAATCTAGTGCCCTGGCCCCATGAGCATACTGCACGGAGGATTCAGGAGTGGAGTAAAGGCGGAGCAGCCTGCAAGCTGGTGGCTCTGGAGGAGGAAGGGCCAAGTGGGGCTGAACCACACACATGGAGTAACCCCTTCTCCATTCTTACCGTCAGCTACTTGAGAGGGTGGAGAGAGGAGCGGAAACCTGCTATGTCCTTCCTGGAGGGTGGGAGTTCCTATTTTGTGAGTGGAGGTAGAAGTGTAAAGAGAGAGATAATTATTTCCTTTGCAATTAATATTGAAGCTTTTTATCTACACCCTGGTGAATTATTCTTGAATTTTGAATATAGGTGAATTTCGTTTATCTAGACATGCTAACGCCTTCATTTAGCTCTATTTTTTAAAGGTTAATTGTCTTTACTAATTGAGAAGGCTGTAGTATACAAGGATCTTCTACTTGCACTAATCTATGCATCCATAAAAAATTATCGCCTGTATTGCACTAAATATAATACGGGAGTGACTTCAGATTCATTTCTCCACATTTAGTTTCTTCATATGGGAAATATAAAGGATGACATTTATAAAGGGGCTAAAATCTAGTTCCTTAAAGTTTATGTTTACATACTCAATTATAATATTAAATCTGAATCTGACTTCTTACATCCTCAATGTGCCAGACCTAGGGCCTGTTTACCCTCAGATGCATTCCTTGCTCTGCTCTGGACTGTTTCCCACACCGCCATGCAAGCTGGGTTCAGCCAATGAAGACAGTCACTGGGAAGCTCAAGGGCAGGAGAAGCCAGGGTATTTCTACCTCGGACTGTAGCTCCTGCAGTGGCTGGCACCCAGCTGGTGCTTCAGCTGCTCCAAGTAGGCCCACTGTGATTCCCACCTCTACCAAGTGACCGGGCATAGGCTCCAGGACCTCTACTTCATCCCTTTTCCCTCCCAGCCTAAGGGTGGTTCTGGTCTCCATCTCTTTCTGATCTCTGGGCTGCTTCCCAGAGTCCCCAGTTTGCTTTTCAGCTACATCACCTGTATAATCAATGCCCTGTATTAATTCCCCTATTTTAAATACACAGAATGGTCTGTTTTCCAGTTTGGACCTTGACTGATGCTCTTGGCTTGAGAACTTTCTTCATTTACGTCATTCTCAGATCAAGAAAATGAACCCCCTAAAAATGCAAGTGGGGAGAAAGTGATGTGATTTATACAATTACCAGTTTAGAGAACCTAGCTACGGCTTTATTTCTCAAAGTGTATTCCACAGAACACTTCTGTCCAGTGATGTTATTAGATGGTTTGCACAGAGGATTCTTTGGTCCAGTGTTTGGAACATAGTGGGTTAAATGAAGTCAAATAGGCTTTTGGTTTTTTTTTTTTTTTTTGAGAGAGGGTCTTGCTCTGTCTCCTGGGGTCATCTCAGCTCATTGCAACCTCGGATTACTGGGTTCTCCTGCCTCAGCCTCCCAATTAGTTAGGACTATAAGCACATGCCACCACACTCAGCTAACTTTTCTATTTTTTTGTAGAGACAGGGTCTTGTCTCACCCTTGCTCAGGCTGGTCTCCAACTCCTGGCCTAAAGCGATCCTCCTGCCTTGGCCTCCCAAAGTGCTAGGATTACAGGCATGAGCCACCACCCCGGCCTGGTTTCTTTACTATTAGGTAATGCATGGACTTAAATTCTCAGGCCATTCATTTCAACCCTAATAGCAATGGCATGGCTCCTGTCTATGGTTTGATTTGGGGTAGGACTGACTTTACTGTTGGACCCAGATGAAAATGACTGAAGTAAGGCTTGCTTTGTAATCATTCTAAAATCCAGCCAGAAATGCTTTAGGAGTACTAGACAAATGGCAAAATGTGATGTAGTGGGAAACACATTGGTCATATCTAAGTTCAGTCCCAAGAGACCAGGGGCAAGATAATTAACTTATCTGAGTCTCAGTTTATCTATAAGAATCTGGAGTTTAATGATCTCTACATATGGCTGTTGTGAAGATTAAATGAGGTACATATAAAATCATTCCATAAAGTGCTATGCAGATGTTAGCTAACAAGCTATATTTTAGTCTTCTGCATTCAGCTTAATTTAATGCTCTCTCCCATTAATATTCCATGCTTGTTTTAACTTTTTAAACTTACAACTGTGAAATAATTTCAGACCAAAGTTGAAAATAGTACAAAGAATTCCCATATACCCTCCACTCAGATTCCCCAAAATAATCATATATGATCACAGCATAATTTCAAATATCAGAAAATTAACATTGATATGTTACCTATATGTTACATAACCTATATACTGTACTCAAACTTCACTAATTACCCCACTAATGTTCAATTTCGGGTTCAGGATCCAATTAAATATCACATGCTGCACTTAGTTGTCAGGACGTCTAGATTTCCTTTATCTGGGACAGTTCCTCAGTCTTGGTCTTTCACGATCTTCATAACTTTGAAGATTCAAGTCAGTTATTGTGCAAAATAGTCTTCAGTTTGGGTTTTTTTTTTCCTCATGGTTAATGCTAGTATTTTGATGGCTTGTTTATTCATGTCATCAGGGGTAGTATACTGATGCAAATACAGTGTCATAGTCGAGTGCACAGATTCTAGTCAGAATACCTGGGTTCAAATTCTGGCTCTACCGGACTGTGTGACTTCAGAGTTTTTTTTGTGACTCAGTTTCCTCACCTGTCAGATGGAGAAATGTCAGTATCTATTTCCTAGAATTGTTGGGATTATTAAAGGAGTGAACTGAATATATGTAAAGTGGTTAGAACAGTTGCTGGCACATAATAAGTGCTGTATAAGAATTAGCTAATATGAGGAGTTGGTTTTGGCAACTGAAGAAGAGACCAAAGAAGCAGCAGGTATTATAGCTATGTATATCCTTTGCTCATTTCTGCCCAAAGATCCAGGGCCAAAGCCTTGCAACCAGCAGGAATTTTGGCCTATCAAGAGGTGCATTGTTCCTTTCAGATACAGGCATGCTTCCAGCACTTGTTCCCAAGGCCCATGAGAAGAGGACATGATGGATCCATATGGCAACATTTCTTCAGCACAATATGTCCACGCACTAAAAATTGAGCCTATGTTTCCTTGCATATCGGTTGCTGGGAAAGCTGTGTCAAATTAATAAAAAAAAATCCTAGGTATTTTATTTTTTTGCAGCTATTATAAATGGTATTGAGTTCTTGATTTGACTCTTAGCTTGACTGTTGTTAGTATATAGAAATGCTACTGATGTGAACATTGATTTTGGAACCTGAGATTTTGCTGAATTTATTTATCAAGGAACATACTTAAACAAGGAGGTGAAAGATCTCTACAAGGAAAACTACAAAACACTGATGAAAGAAATCATTGATGATACAAACAAATGGAAAAACATTCCATGCTCATGGATTGGGAGAATCAACATTGTTAAATGTCCATAATGCCCAAAGTTGATTTACAGATTCAACATAATTCCCATCAAAATACCATCATTTTTCACATATCTAGAAAAAATAATCCTAAACTTCATATGGAACCAAAAGAGAGCCCAAATAGCCAAAGCAATCTTAAGCAAAAAGAACAAATCTGGAGCCATCACATTACCTGACTTCAAATTATACCACAAGGCTATAATAACCAATACAGCATGGCACTGGTATAAACATAGACACACAGACCAATAGAACAGAATAGAGAACCCAGAAATAAAACCATATAGCTATGACCAACTGATTTTTGACAAAGCAGACAAAACCATACACTGGGGAAAGGATGCCCTATTCAATAAATGGTGCTGGGGAAATTGGATAGCCACATAGAGAAGAATAAAACAGGATCCCTATCTCTCACCATATACAAAAATTAACTGAAGATGGATTAAAGACTTAAATGTAAGAACTGAAACCATAAAAATTGTAGAAGAAAAAGTAGGAAAAGCTCTTCTAGATATCTGCCTAGGCAAAAAGAATTTACGACTAAGACCCCAAAGGCAAATACAGCAACAAAAATAAATAAATGAGTCTCAATTAAGAAGTTTCTGCACAGCAAGAGAAACAATCAACACAGTAAATAGACAACCTACAGAATCTGAAAAAATATTCACAAACTATACATCCAAGAAAGGACTAACCACAATCTACAAAGAACTCAAACAAATCAGCAAGAAAAAAAACCAAATAACCACATCAAAAAGTAGGCAAAAGACACAAACACAGTTTTTTCAAAAGATAAGACAAATGGCCAACAAACATATGAAAAATGCTCAACATCACTAATCGTCTGGGAAATGTCAATTAAAACCACAATGAGATACCACCTTACCCCTATCAGAATGGCCATTACTAAAAAATTAAAATACAATAGATGTTGGCATAGATGCAGTGAAAAATACAGCAGATATACTGTTTCTGGGACTGTTAATTAGTACAACATCTATGGAAAACAGTATGGCGATTACTCAAAGAACCCAAAGTAGACCTACCATTCGATCCAGCAATCGCACTACTGGGTATCTATCCAAAGGAAAAGAAGTCATTATATCAAAAAGACACTTGAATGTTTATCACAGCACAATTCACATTTACAAAGATGTGGAATCAACATAAGTGCTCATCAATTCATGAGTGGATAAAGAAAATGTGGTGTACACACACACACACACACACACACACCATGGAGTAGTACTCAGAAATAAAAGGGAATGAAATAATGCATTTTGCAGCAACTTGGATGGAACTGGAGACCATTATCCTAAGTGAAGTATCTCAGGAATGGAAAAACACACACCATATGTCCTCACTAATAAGTGGGAGCTACATGATGGGTATACACAGTCATAAAGTGTTGTAAAGGACATTGGTAATTCAGAAGGGGGCAGGGTGGGAGGGAGGTGAAGGATAAAAACTTATGCATTGGGTACAACGCACATTATTCTGATGACAGGCATACTAAAAGCCCTGACTTCAGCATTATATAATTCATCCACGTAACAAAAACATTTGTATCCCCTTAATATTCAGAAATAAAAATAAAAATAGAAATTTAACAAAATTTAAAGTTTAAAAATAAAAAAATAAAAATATTTTTTAAAAGTCACAAAATAATTAAGCCCCCTTTTTTCCTGAACAACTATTCCCAGAACCCAGGCCTTCAGGTTTGATTAGTATATGGCCAGCACTTCACCCATGAACACACTCACTGAATAACCATAGTGATAACCTCAGCCCCTAAGTTTTGCCTGTGCTCCTTCCTTGTTGAAGGGGCCAAACCACAAGACCCACTGTATTGGCCAATCCTGGGCAGACTCATCACTGAGGTACAGAGGAAGCTCCTCACAGAGCTGGACAGGGAAGGGGAAGGAAGCCTGAACAGACTGATTCCAAAAAGCTAGAAAGCATGCAAGACATCTGTGAAAATGTGATAAATGATGACTGTTCATAAAAAAGTCAAATAATAAAAACCACTTAATATAAAAATAACAATGCTTACATCTGAATAGCCAGTGACACTTCACAAAGCAATTTTGATCTTTTACCTTATTTGCCACCCCACGACATGATTTTACAGGTGAGAAGAAAGAAAACTGAGAGAAAAATGGCTCTAAGTGGCAAAGCTGAAACTTTAATTCAGGTCTTGCCTCTGAATACAGCACATTTTCCACTCAACAATAAAAGAAGAAAATACACACTAAATATAGGTCAAAGACCAACAGGATTAAAAGGCTGCCAAAACATAGAGACTAAAGTGTAAAAATGCAATGCAACAATCTTCAGTGAAGCTACTTTGGTTTCTTGGTAGTCAAGAACAGCAGGGTTTTTTAAGAAAAGGGACTTTCACAAGGTCTTAGGTGCAGGCTGAGCAATGTAAGCATAGGCAGTGGGGGTGGGGTGTTGGGGGAAGGTATGTACACACACACCTTTGGACCAAATTTCAAACTATTGTGAAATCCCTTCATATTTGGCTACTTAAGAATCAAATGATTTCAATGGGTTAGAGACTCAGACCACACACAATATACGTCACACTACCTCCAATGTGTGGGTGGCAGCAAGCACATTGCCAAGTACACAGTAGACTTTTGATATGTATTTGCTGATTTGGTTGGATCTATGCAATAAAAACACAGTCTTATTAAAAACTCCCACAAATATCTTACCCTCCCCAAATTAGGTATTGCCATAAAATGTCAGCTGAACCCACGTAGAAACAGTCAACCTTTTGTGAATGGTGTAGGTCAACAGGAAATTAGAAACTTATTTCCTATCACCAAATTGCTACCATATTATTCTGATATGAAACCGAGACCTTCCCAAAAAAGAGGCTGAAATATCAATCATATCATACCAAAGTTTATTGATTACATCAAACAAAAATTTCTGTGATGAAAAAGGCAAGTTGCATTCATAAAAGATGGCATTCATATTCATTTTAGAAAGCGACAACGCAGATGTAAAAAATTGCTTAAGTGAAAAAATGTAATATTGCAGTCCTGTTTCGCAAGCTGAAAAATGACTTTGTCAACATTTGCATAAAATCTGCACATTTATATACTGCATGTTATTAAAAAATTCCATCACTAAATTATATGAATTTTGCAAATTTAGGCTTACATTTATACCGTTGCTGGTGTATATGTGGTAGGTATGGAATGAACATTTTCAGTTTAGTAGGTAACATCCTCAAACAATGGACAACAGTTGTGAAAATTACAAGGACATTTTGATAGCTCAAAATCATTCAAATTATGGGTATATGATCCTATTATTACATTTTCCTCCTTTCTCTGTCATAAGTAGAATGGTCAGATTGTAGTGCTTAGGAATACTGGATGGCTTATTTCAAGTTACTCCATCTGCTAACCCACAATAGCCATTTTTTAGCTTTTTAATAAAATATTTTTCAAAAGGGAAAGCCAGGTCCCTCTCAAGGATCTAGACCCTGCTATGACACTGCCATTCTGAATTTGAGCTGCAGTATACAGTGTAATGTGTAGCTGAGGTGTGATTCTAAATTCCCCTTACTCCTCATCCCATTCTCTTTCTGGCTGTAGGAAATTTTGCAACCAGTTACTATATTTCTACTACCCTGGATATTCTGATTATGTCAACTCCCCAATGGTTCTGCATTAAATAAGCGTCTCTATTGTGGCTTTCTTGTTTGTATTCACAGTCCCTATAGTTCTTATGTAAAACAACAATACAGATATAATAACTATAAGAAAATAAGAACAACAACAACAAAATATCAAAAGCTTTCCTGGGTTAGACATTTTAGCTCTTTGGAATAGGCAAAGAATATAAAGACGTTGTTTTCAGCAGCTTATCTCAAATACAGGCTACCAGAACAGAGCACACTTACATAAGCTGTGAATGACATTTAACAAAATACTCAAAAATAATACTGATAGATGAGAATAAATGAAATAATGAAAAGGGGTCAGTAATGATGGAATAGTTTTTGATAACTGAAATAATGTCTTTTCTAGAATTTAAGAAAAATTACACCTAAACATTAACACAAAATATATGTGGAAGAATCAAATGTGCCATATGGACTATATAAATATATTGATACAGATTGACTCCAATACTTTTCCAAATCAAGGTACAATATAAACATTAATAATAGTACAGGCATGCCAGAAAGACAAACACAAATGAAAACTCATATGAAAATATTTTTAAAGGCCATTTCAATCTAGCAGTCAAATAAGGTCATTTATATATCAAAAAAAGTGTGTAATTTTAACATTGAATAAATACATTTCACATTTATTTTATGTTTTAAGTGAACTCATTAGGAGGCTAAAACCTCCTTTTAGTCCAGTAAGCCAAGGACTTTACCAAGGTCAATCTCATGGTTTAGAGTTACACCATTGCCCTGGCCCAACTTAGCTACAAGACACAACATTCATGTTCATAGAGTCATGGCTCTACAGGCTAAACTACCATTTTGGGATGGATCCCTCCTCTTCCCAAATTGGCAAGTTAAAAAAAAAAAGTGCTGCTTATATGCATAAATGCAACCGCTTTCAAATAAAAACCGTTAACAGTTTAAAATAAGCTATTCTTCCTTCCTTTCCACATAAAGTTATAAAAAGTTGATGTTCAGATTGGCCTTTATTTTTGTGTAACTATGGTTTGACCCACCTTACCTATATTCAGTAAAACTGACTTTGGAAAAATCAGTTTGTTTCCTAACTATTTTGAGGGGCTACCTTGTGATTGGAAATGTTTGATACTTTATTTTCAAGTCTACTAGCCTTATACCCATAAGTGGGGATTAATTCAGAAGAATAAAAATAAATAAATATTTTTCATTCCCACAAAATTATCTGGAGTTAATACTTTCCACGTAAGCGTTCAAGGTATTTTTTGGCAAGGATATTCTACCGAGACACACTTTGCGTGTGGGTGAACAGAAAGGATTAACTATTCTGTCTGACTTACTGATAACATTTAGTCTTTCTGTATTTTCAAGTATTCCTTACACATGTTTGAAAAAAATAATTTAAGATGATCGTTCAGCAGAAATGAGAAATGTGATCCAAACAGCTTATTTCTTCTGCCAGGCAAAAAAGTAATATTAGCAAAATCTATTCATTCTCATTGCAAAACTTCTACTTTATGCTACTGTCCTTAAATCCATTCACAAAGTTCATGGGTTAAAAGAGCACCCATTTGGTAGTTGTATTATCCTGTCTAAAGCCAGAATTATAAGCAGTCTTGCTTTCAACTTTCATATAATTCTTAACTTACAGCTTTGGACATAAAGCCTACTTACAATAATTGTAAATATTTATGGGAATCACTTGGTATTTTAATGAACATTTATCTGAACCCTAGACATGAGAGTGGTTTAGTTTGTTGCATATTCGAGTATCCTGAGATAACATTTTGTAGTTTTCTTCATGCTTTCTTTTTTAGCGGTAACCACTGTCAGTATGCTTGTAGAACAATAACATAGGCAGTTCAAGATTCGGATTCTGAAAAATTTAAAATATACAGAGTTAAAGGGTTTATTTTAATAATAATGTGAAACCATCTGCTTGGCATTTTCAAAAATAAATCAAGTAGTAAATTTTGTTATGAAAGTAAAGGAACTGTCTTAACAAAGTGCCAAGTTTTATTCACATGCAGGGGGAGAAAAACAGTGATACTATAGCCAGATTTTAATCCTTTATTCATCTATCAGCTGAATAGATCCAGGCTTGCTTTTTGCTTTTGGATTGCTCCAGGGCTCTCCTAATACTTTTTACCACTGGGATTATCTACCATAACAGAGGTTTAGCTTGCCTTTATCTTTTCCTCTAGGCTGGGAGCTCCTTGAAAACAGGGACATTTTATTTATCTATCTCCAGCACCTAGTACAGTGTCTAGCACATAGCAGATGCTCAGGAAATGTTGAATGAATGAATGGGTTACTTTTTTTTGGTTGTGTTAGTTTTGACAGAAGAAGTTTGAAGATATATTCAGTTTTGGAAGATTATTGTGAAAATATTCTTTCCTTACTGAAAGAAACATACCCCTTCCCATAACACTGAAGTTAATTTTCTTTTTGGTAGATCATGTATCTATGAAGTCAATTGACTTTTCTGTTTTTCTTATGCATTGTCTTTTTAGAAGAGAAACCATGAAAATTTCCCTAACAAATCTGTATATTCTCTGTCCTCTAAACATCATCAAATGCTGTGATGAGGATGGGGCAAGAAAGACAAACTGATCACCAAGTATAATTCAGGTATGTTGAGAGGTAGAAGTCATATGTCAAGGGAGGGAGCCTAATTTTGATTCTCCACTCTAAAACTCAACCTTTTTGAATCTGAGTAGTGGGAGGACTTAAATAGTGTGCTATTTTCTTCCCATTCTGAGACACTTTCCTTGCCATGGTTGGACTAGAAGTCTGTCAGAATACTTTCCATTATTTGTTTCACATTCTCTGGAACCACTTAGGTCTTCAGGTAGCTCTGCAGGGTCATGGTGACTCTAACCAAAATAAGGTTGCCATTTACATTGAGAACATATGAATGGAGTCAGGTAGCTCCTCTACCAACCAAGGAACAAATGAGGTGGCCAAACTAACTGCTAAATATTTTCCTTGGAGGAGAGATAACACTACGTGAAAATCTATTCCTGGAAAAAATAACTAATTAAAAATAAAACAACAATTTAAAAAAATACTTCCTCAGTTCTGTGTTAGACATTGTAGGGGATAAGGCCCTGGAGAGGCCAAAAGCCATAGCAGAGTCTGCTACCCAACCCAGTTCCCCACACCACAGACCAAGCTAAAGCAAGCAATCCAGAGGGATACAAAATTAATGGAAACAGCATAGCTGAAATGTATAGCTAAAATCACACAGCTTAGAACAAGGTAATCCGGGACAAAAGGGTTAAAGACTTTGAAGGCTACTATGAAGCAAATTCATTACCGAGGGAAATGTATACAGGTAAGTTGTTCAAAAACAAATAAAAAGATGCTGACTGTGGCAAAATGAGTCTGCTTCTGAAATAACAGTGCAGATGTAGACTGTGATGAACTGCAGGAGACAGAAGAATCAGCAGATTCATTAGTTTAATTTTTATTCTTTGCCAGAGGGTGGGGGAGTTGACGGTTAATGAAAAAGTGAGCCTATGAGGTAGGCTCACAATTGTTAGCTTCAAAGTAAACTGACCCGCAATTTTTTTTTTTTTTGAGACAGAGTCTTGCTCTGTTGCCTGGGCTAGAGTGCTGTGGCATCAGCCTAGCTCACAGCAATCTCAAACTCCTGGGCTCAAGCGATCCTTCTGCCTCAGCCTCCCGAGTAGCTGGGACTACAGGCATGCACCACCATGCCTGGCTAATTTTTTCTCTATATATATTTTTTTAGTTGTCCAAATCATTTCTTTCTATTTTTCAGTAGAGACGGGGTCTCGCTCTTGCTCAGGCTGGTCTCAAACTCCTGACCTTGAGCGATCCACCTGCCTCGGCCTCCCAGAGTGCTAGGATTACAGGCGTGAGCCACCGCGCCCGGCCCTGACCCGTAATTTTATTCATGGTGATCATTAATTTTTATGTGTGCATGAAAGACGACCCTGCCATAAGCTGTATAGAGTTGTTTCCAAGCTGACAAGCTTGTAAGCCTTGTTCGTGAATTACTCTAAATTCTCATGGATGGATAAAAGACCTCCAGAGGTCTGTCTGGGTGCCAGAGACCCCCCCGTCAAGGGAAATACAGAATGCACATAAAGGAGTCATTCTGAGTTGAAGGGTTCATCCCATGGCATATCAATTCCTTCCAAGTATTTTTTGGGGGTAAATGAAATAATATGTTATAAAATGAACTTACTCATTTTGGGAAATATTAATTATGAAACATTTTATATCATTAGGCAAGCATCCCCCTGAATGGCCAGGAAAGATTTTACCTCTGAAAGTTGGAACATTTAGTTTGACTAAAAGTTTGCATTAAAAAGAGTTATGATTAGAGAAGACTGGTTCATTAATATATATTTGGAGATCAGACATTTACAAGGACATCAAGTGTATACAGTACCTGCAAACACACAGACACAGCACATGAAGGTACGAACACATTTAATTATTTTCACATAATTTTCACATGCAATGCTAAACTGACTTGATATTATACAGATGCAATCTTGGAATATTTATTTTCAATTTCCCAAATTATCTTTATAAATCAAAATTACATTTCATGATTAGTATTAATGAGCATTTTCACATGATGGTACTGCCATGACAACTTGCCCCTTACAAATTAAATATACTGTATTATCATTCAGCTCTGAATCTGGGGGCCTTAGCAAATTTGAAATGTGTATTTTCTCATATTCCAAGTAATGCATCATTATATTTTTGCAAAGAATAGTATAAAGTTCACCACACCAACAGCAGAGAAAATTTAGAGAGTGATATTTTCATTTTTTCTTTATAATGCTGTTAATCTGTTTCTTTAAAGCCAGCCCACTTGTTTAACACTAGGTACCTGTTACAATATATTAGATTCGTCTGAGAATGTTCGTAAAAGAAGAGGTCTGACTGAAGGTCTGGTGGATAATGAGTCAGATGCCATTCTACAGCTCAGATTCCTCTGTAATAGTGAGGCAAAGATACTTAAAGCATTTAGATAATTGGTTAACCTACCTGGTGATAAAAAAACGTACAAGAAAAAAATCATTTCCCATAGACTGCCTTTCTGGCCAAAAGTGCAAATGATTACACTATATAGCAAACACGTAACATTCAAACGAATACAAGTAAAGGCCTAAGAAAGTCTCCAACTCGAACTGAATTCTTTTTGTGGTAAAAGTAAAGAGACAATAGCAGTAAAGTGGCAAACTTGGGTTTTTGAAATGGCACTGGTAGGTTATATGGTAAGATGAATCAATATGGTTTGATTAGTAAACCTTACCATCCTTTTGGTGAACACCTCTGAGAGTTGTGCTGGTGCTGTGAGTGTACCAATCAAAGAGAAACTTGTGCAAAACATTCCTTTCCTGGTGCACAGACTGGCTCCTACACGCCATGGCTACTACTGCATACTGTGGATCAATGAGACTACAGACCTATAGTTCAAGCTTTTGAAAATGACTTCCTCTCCAGTGTGACAGTTTGGAAGGCGAACAAATGATTAAAAGAAAATGACAAAATTGTCTATCAATAGAAGATATAAAAATGAATCATGAGAAGTAATTTTTCATAAAGAATCAGAAAATGGTGTCAGGCAAATGAGAATGCAAGCAAGTTGGTACATTAAGAAAGGAAATCACCTTATTCACTCCAAGAGAAACTGTGATTGCTGGAAGTTTGAGAAAGCATGAAGATAGTAGATGTTCCTGAGGAAGGGAGGCGTTTCGTTACCTTGTTCACAATTGCACAAAAGGTGGAAAATTGCAGTAGAAAAGAGAAATGCAGAAACCAAAAAAAAAAGTAAATATTCTCTGAAATGTAAGACATTTAAAAAGAAACTTTGAGAATTCGAAGTCGACATGTTAGTTTTGAAGACATTACTTCTTAAAGTAAAAGTAGAGTTAGAGTTAGGAATAGTCTATGATTATGTGCCCACTACTATTTCTCCACATATCAACTTAAAATGATTTTATTAATGGGAAAATTGCCTATTTTGAATAGTTTTAAAATATGCTTCTCATTAAAATAAGACTTATCTCTAATCATTAATTCACTAATCTACATTTGTTCAAAATCCATTGGTCAGAGAGCTATGTCCAGGGCCATCACCAATCAATGTTGATTTAACTATCTCCCTTATGCAAATCCAGAGGTACATTATGAAGGGACTGACTGCCCTTGGGCAGGTGCAGGTTAAAAACCTAATCAAAACTAAAGTAATGGGAAAACATCTGGTGATATCATACTTCAGTCCCATTTACTTCTGGACCAATGCTCAACTTCCTTTCTTCCAAAATAATTTGATTGGTTTCCCTGTTTTTCCTACAGAGACCTCTTTAGTAAGGTAGGCTGAATTTTTCCTAGGTTAAGTATGATTTTTCCTTTTAAAACACTTACAAAACGTAAAAATTGATAAAGTTTAACTAGAAAACCTAAGGGGTTACTTTTCCTTCTTATTCTGTCCTTGAAATTATAAGGTAATTTAAAGACTTGGTTTTAGCATTGCCCAAGCAAAACAGAGGACGATGAGTGGTCAACTATGTGAATGAGTTGAACAACTCTGCTAATCAAGATTATCCATATTATTTACTTAGTGGCTAATAAAAATAGGCCTAGAAAATAAAACCAGCTAAAGTAACAAATATATCCAGCAGAGTCTAATAAACAATTGAACTTTTAAAGGGCAAATACTTCAATTTATTCACATATCTTGACATAACTACATTTTTCCTATTAATATTTTACCTTAAATGAAAGCTCTTGATGATACGCAAATTACCAATTGATAAAGCTAAAAAAATAAAGATTGAGTTTCTGAGAAAAAAATTTTAACTGCTTCTATCTTCAATGTTGTGGGCAAAAACCTTTCAAAAAGATTAAGATGATACCAAGTCCCCCAGCCCCATGTTTAACATACAAGCCTAACTATTGAAGACTACAACTATGATAAGCACATTTTGGTGTGCTCAAAAACTTGCACCCTGTCATCAAAGTATTTCTATGAAGCACAAATTTTAGGGGTTAACAGATTAGGGGTTAAAATTACTTTATAAAGGAAATATGAAAGTACAGAAAGCAGTAGAAAGCACGGAAGGAGTATCTAAAGCAATAAAAAACTGACATAGCTAGCAATTGGCAGTGGGGAGGGGAGATGAAGAGGACAGGAAATAATGAGCTAAAACAATTAAATTTCTACGTTCCTTTGCAGTCATCTAGAGCATTGACACTAGCTCAATTAGCAGTATGTCAAAGAGGCCAATGGATAAAGGCCCATCTAAACAGCCACGACATTAGAATTCGACTTTATTTTTGTCTAATCCAATTCACAGGGACTATTGCCCTCTGAACCCAGTTATGTATGACACCATAAGAATCACAATAATAATCATTATTACCATTATAACAATAAATTGTATTCTCCAAAATTCCAAAGTGCTTTCTCTGAGAATTTGGCTCAAACAACTGATATTCTTCCTTTCCCTGTCTACCACTCTGAAAGAGCTCCTTATCTACATAATGGAGTATTTCTTCCTGTCTGTGCTAACATCCCATGCTAGGCATTGCCATGTTGTTGGGTCCATTCCCATTGGACCACTGTCGTCCCATGTCTGGCAAGCAAGTCAAGCCTCCCTTTTGATAGTGGTGGTTTATGTGAGAAAACTTTACATAAGGACACGTGAAAAATTCCTCTATTAGGAATGTGAAGTGGTATTTACAACTTTGCCAGAAAGTCCAGGTGTATTTCATTGATTTACAGATAGCTAATGACTGTGCTTAGAGGGGACAGCTTTTTCAAATACCAAAAGTCCTCAACTTTGAATTTCCTCTGAAGTGTTATCCTGCTGTTCCACCTATCAGTGCTCAATGGTTGTTGCATCATACACTGTCAGTAGCATGGCTACACAGCTTTGTCACTTTAGAAGCTAAAGAAAAGCCCTGTGATCCTTAATAATGGGACTTTAGCACACCAATTAACCTGACTGCTGAAAATATAGCTTAGGGATACATGGCTTAATTATAATCCTTGAGTTAAACAACTGAGAGAACCTATTTCTGAAGATAGCAGAATTCTTTACAATGCTAGCATCATGACAGAACTAAGCTGTGGTAGAGGCTGCCATACTAGCCTTTTTACTGGAGGCTTCAGGAGGTAGTGCATTGGACCTTGCAATAGCTCGGTTGTGTTATAACAAGCCATATCATTGATTCTACTATTCTGTTTAATACCTGCTTACAAAAGTGTTCCACATGAATGTCCTTTATAACTTAACTAGAGTGAGAGGTCCTTGTGAGCTGGGGCCACGTCTGATCATCCCTGAATTACCAACACCACCTAACTCACAGTGGGCCCTCAGGCAAAGTATGCTGAATGAAACGGAATTCAACATTCATTCAAGGCTGCTGCTATAATTGTTAAATATAAAATGGCTTAGCTTTTTTCTCAAATGCCATAGACACATTTTCACTATCCACTGCTAAGTTCCCTTCTCAAAGCAGCTGCCAAGACCCACACGAGGACAGCACTGGCAGCTTACCTGCCACAGGCATTTCTGGGTGTGCGCACAAAGTGTCCAGGATGCTTACTGGTTTAAGTAAGGGGGATCCTCTACTTTAGGTAGGGACACACACTTTTTCCCATTAAGGAGCCTATCAGAGTATGAGGCAGACCCAGTGTTAAAGAATCTTTTGCCTCTCTTTAAAATGAGGCCAATGTCTTAGCAACGAATGTTGAACAAAGTAGGAAGTCACCAAGGAGGTTAGACTGTTGGTCACAAAGCATAAAGACTAACATATTTTGGGGAAAGTAAGACATTCTTTCTCCTTTATCTTAGAATTTGGCCTTTGCCATGGCCAAAGAGGGCCTTATGTAAATGGACGTGACTTAGAATAGACATGGCTGTGATGTTTCAGTTGGCCTTTATGCATTCATATGCACTACTTCGCTCTTGCATTTTCTCACAAGGAAAAAAAAAAGAGGCAGTGCTGCTGAGTGCCCATATGTTTTGCCTCATTTGCAACTCTCAAAATCCTACAGAGTCTGAAAAACCACTTAGCCTTTCAGACATTGGATGTCAAGAGAGATGTTCATCAGTAGGTGGTTCAACAAATGTCTATTGGTTCGATGAGGGTGGGAATAAATGAATGAATGATTGAATGAATGAATGAAAATGATTATGGAAAATTTTCCTAATTGTTCTAGCACATCAGCATGCCAAGCTACAGCACAAACACTAGAAGTCCTCCTACCATGGACATAATCCATAACAAACAAATTTCATGCTAAACTCCCTGGTAACATTCCATGCTAAGTAAAAAGAAGTGTAGTCCCAGAACTCCATACTTTCAAAAGAAGTTTGGAATCTACTGTTTGTACAGAAAGAAAATGTTCTAAGTCTTTATCTATGACTGCCTAGTAGCATTTCTCCATTTAATGGTCTATATAAAAGTCACCTCCAGCCAGTGTGTAATTGCTTTAAATAAAGGGCCTAAGGAAGAAGATGATATGTTTGAAGATTTTATTTTCTGAGATTTTTGTATCATCTTTAGAGCATGAAGCTGGGTGTGAGCCATTATTTAACATGAACTCCATTACCCCAAATAATAAAAACATTTAGAAGCACTCCAAAGTGTGCTCACAAATAAGGAGAATGGAGGAGTAACTCGGAGATCTACCTCAGACAAATTTGCTATTATAAAAAGGCACCAAATCATTTCTTAGAGCAAAATTTTTTATTTGGCTTCATGCAAATTGCCACTTGAACCATTCTGGGAGGAACCTGTTGTATCAACCTGTTTTACCCCTGTTCAACTGAGAGTAGGGTATAATTTGGTAACTAAATGCTACTTTTTTTTCCATCCTAAAACTAAACACCAGGCTAGAGGGAATTAGTTAGAGGTCTATTGGAAGGACTAAAGAGTAGCCTAAGGTAGTCATAGAGAGACTAAGGTTATTGCGTCTAGTTCCAGTCCAAAAGGCATGCAGAAGTAGGGAGTTCAGGGCAATTCTGACCACCTAACTACACAATGAGTGGCCTCGTATAACTATGAATCAGCGTAGGTTATGTCACTGACAGTTCTGTTGCTTTTGAATGGGGTTGGCACTGACTTGTAACATAAAGCTCCTTTTTTATATTTCTAATCACTGAAGATTTTCCTACTGTAATCGTTTCAGATCCCCATGTCTGTATATTATCAACCACTGGATTCTATCAACTCGAGAGGCAAAAAAGATAATGATACGCCAGTTAAACTGGTTGGCAAATTTGATCAAATAGGTCAGGTATTCGTAGCTTATACTATTTCCTGAAAATACTGCCTTGGAGGAGCTACAAAATCTAGTTGGTGTCAATATGACAGAAAACAGGGTTTTGTTTAGCAAACTCAGCCAAGGTTGGCAGAAATATGACATACTTAATTAACCTGTTGATTAAATAGTTTTATTTTCCATGCTTATCTCCCCCTTTCACTTTAAAGGCTTTTTAAAAAAATGTTCAAAAGATATGACAAGGTGACTAAGGAAAATATCTTTTCATTCCCATAGTAAATTTACAACTTAATAGGCAAATATAAAAACACACTCATAAAACAATCCTGAATTTTTAGAAGTGTGTTCAAGAGGGTAAGGATGCAGAAACCACATCCAGGGGATTCTCTTTGGATCAAATATACTGCTAGACAGATAGGGCTAGAAGCAACACAGAGATTAAGCAGCACTATAATTAAAGGAAGGGGAAAGGTTTGAAAGAGGCAAATCGGGATTATCAACTGAAAAAAAAAATCTGCAAACAGCCTACAGGGAAATATCTAAGGTTAAAGCTGAAATGTTGGTGTGGAAATTCCTGGTGTGAAAATTCTAGGCTAAATACAAAATAAAATCATTTTTTCCTTTTAAAATTCCATATGGAGCATATGAGATACTCCATATGGATTGCTAAAGGTCACATAGAACACTATTAAGGAATCTACTTACCACCTGCATTGGATAACGAAGTTTTTACTACATTTTTTATGCAGAGGAGGAAATTAAGTGATGAACCTGTAAGGAGGGGTTTAACACGCTGTAACTAATGTAATTCTCTAAATAAGGTTTTTAGTTCATGGCAGATATTGAAGCCCCTTCCAAAAGTCAGGTTATAATATAAACTTAGTTCTTACCCTGGCACTTCTTTTTACATTCTTTAATACTATCAGGAGAATCTCAGGGAAAAGGCTGATAAATATTAGAAGAATTATGGCCAACCATGTGGATACAGAAGATAGCATTTGAGCAAATACAAAATACATTCTCTGTTGCTTGAGAAAAGGCCTGCAGTGGAAAGAAAATATATAATGGAAAAACAAAATCAGTTCCTGTCATATGAAACAGAAGTTTAATTGAAACTGTCTTTTGTATTTAAAAGGAATCTTCCTTATACACATTAATAAAAATAATTTTCTCTAGAATGTCCCAGAAGTAGTAAACAAATTTCATTTACCAAATGTTTGGAAAGAAAAGGAATAGTAACCAAAGGGGAAAAAGATAATAAAATGCATTTGACTTGAAAACAATCAGGCAATCAACTCTAAAGCTGCCAACTGGTGAACATTCATATGCACTAGAAATTGCTGGAGCTTTCAAAGATATTCAAGAGAAATGATGGTTCATTTTTATCGTAACAAGCATTTTATTTCCTCAGCTATTTTATTAAGATGAGAACGGATTTGTGCTCTACATTCACAAATTTAAAAAACATTTTTATAACTCTCCCCCTCTCTCTGCAAAAACCTTATGTAAATATTAAAGGGACTGTAGAGCTTATCATCTCTCTCAAATGGGAAGAATCTACTATTTTCATCCACAAATATATATTGAGTAACAGTGTGTGCCAAACAGGCTGATAGAAGAATATTGCTAATAGGACATTAAGCCTTGGAATCCAGAAATCCAGGAGTACCTCTCATTGTGAAGTTAGATTTCATTCCAAATCATCTCAATGGCCATTGAGAAGCACAGCCAGTATGCCTTTCCCTGTCTGAGCTGAGCCACAGAGAGCCTCACTAGGCTAAGTTACTGTGTTCTAAGCTGAGGGGGAGGAAGTGGCTGCTGAAGGTCAGGATGCACATCAGCCTATCCTGGAATTAAGAGCTCTAGGTAGATAACTAGTTGGTTCCCATTTATTAGATGACACATCATGCTCGGTGAGACGACTTGGTTTCTCATTTAAAAATTAATGTTCAAGCACCCTTATGTAACATGATATAACCAAGCTTGTGGCTCTACATATATGAAGACTAGATTTAGACTATGGATAAAAGTGAGCAGAACAGTGAGGTGAAGAAACTCATGAGTCCTGGGCCACATAGGCTGTCTAGGAAAGGTCTACCACCTAGAAAAGACTTTTGCAGACCTCTACCCAACTCTAATTCTGAAGAGCACCTTAAATAATTTTCTAGGTACTGAGCCATAACAAGGGTCCAGCAGATAACTGACAGCTAGTCACAGAGTGTTCCTTTGCACCATACCCCTCTGATTAATCTCTCTACATTTTTTTTTAACCACCATGGCATCTATGGAGCTTTGCAGGAAGGCGGTGAAGAACAAAAGCTATTATTCCTAGATTGGGTTTAGATATCAGAAATCATCATTCTCACTGCCCAACCTGAAAGAAGGGTATGTCTCAAAGCCTCAGGCTAGAACATGTCCAGAGACAACAGGTACAACCAGCCTTCAGCTAAAGTTTCACATAGTTTCTAGTCTCATTTTACTGGTTGCTTTACAATATAAGTTTATATTCATGTAGTAGCTCAACTCACACAACTCTACTTAAAGATAGCACTTCAGGCAATAAAATTTAAAAAACAGATTACAATAACATTTCATTTTTAGTAAGTATGCTAATGAATAGAAACAGATGTGACAATGTCCTAATCATTTAAAGGATTTATTTAAATCAACAAGAATAGTCTGTGAAAAGGGTTAGAAACTAGTTTGCTAAAAACATTTTATTCTTGTAGAAATTTTGCATAATTAGTTCAAATGCTGATTACACAGATTCATAGACAGAATTACAGTACTCTGGGTAGACATACAATTGTATGCTGCATTTGGTTAATCAACTTTAATTCATTTGTATATTATTAAAGAATATAGAGCTGACCTTCCTTCAGCTTCATTGTTCTCAATCATTACCTATAGATGTGACAAATACATGCTGTAATGACACATTTTAGAGCTGGTGCTTCCTTAAATGACTAGATTTTTCAAATTTTTATTTCTTAATGCTCTTATTTAAAAAAGAGCCTTTCAAAATAGTAGGAGTTTCTTCTAATTAAATCTCAAGGGACATAAACCTGGGCATCACATCTCTGAGATAAAATGTTTTGTTGGTAAGATTTTGCTCTAAGCAGTGAAAATGTGTACTCCTGAAATCTCACCCTATGGCTTACTCTAGCTGTGCCCTCTGCTGCTGACATCCTTGGCAGGGGAAGCCACTGACCAAGGAGCACAACTTTGATATTTAAAAATAAAATATAGGTCTCTGGGAGTAAGGAAAAGAGATGCAAATCTAACTTATTTACATTTCTTACACCTGCCCCTATCGCAGCCTGTGTCCCTCACTGGACTCTAATCTTGAGGCAGGGTACAGTCTATTGATCTCTCTATCCCATAGAGTCCCAAGCACAAAATGGATTCTAAGTAAACATCGATTGAACCTAGATGAACTGAATGAGCATTAAGGTCAAGCTGTAGAGTCTGCCTTTCTCCCTTCCCACCGTCACCTACACCAAAACAGTGAGACGGTCATTTCAAGGTATGACCTTCCGAGTATTAAGTGGTTTATATACTATACTCTGAGCACACCTGTAGTGATACAAATGACAGTTATATACTATAAAGAGAGAATAGGTTCCAAATGGACAATAATGTATCTATTGGCCAATACATCAGGTGGAAACTTAACAGGATGATTATTTCCCCTGGAAATCACACGGGAAGTCTTGCTAAAAATTACAGTTTCACTTCACAGAGAGATGTTTACACACCTTCGAATTGAAAGAGAGGTCTTTGAGTAACTCCTGTAGTCTATATACTTGTATTTAAAATCTTACCTGAAATTAGTAGCATTACTGGCTACAAATGACCTATAATCCATTAATATTAAAGACCTGCCATCTTATATAATCAAAATTTTAAAAGTATAACAAATGCTTACATATACAATGTACACACACATATATCTACTTTGTTATTTACATATTACTCACACATATACAGTTGCTTACCAAATAATTCCTCCCCAGAAGAATGAGAAAAATACATAAAACGCTAAAGAACCCCAAATCACAAAGTGATTTATCCATGTCCAGAAACGAGTATCCAAGGCGAGCTGAAAAGACAACACAAGAGATTTCATGATGGATACAAATTGCACCAGGCAATGCACTATGGTGCCTGATCACTTATCTACAATATGATACCTATGGGAGGATCTAGCTTGGGCCAGGTATCCAGAGGAGAGGGGAACTAAAAGAACAGAATCTAGGCTTTTCAAAGAACTAGGGTGAGAAAGCTGAGCTCTGATCTAAGGCCTCTAAACTCTAGAATACAAGGCATGGAGGTGTGGTCAAGCTAAGTAGCTAGTAGTTGTGAGGCTGCAAATGTCTCAGTACTGGGAGATGGGCCAGAAATCAGATAATGGTAATATCCAGGAGGCTGGAGGCCGAAGTCCTCAGGCAGGAAGATGATGGCAAAAGAAGGCCTAGCGGGTAGAGGCAGGTATGCTGGAACGCAGCAAAAGAGGGAAGGGGTAAGCTAGGAAGGGTAGACAAATTACAAAGGAGTCATGAAAGCTCAAACACAACCAAGTCACTAAATGTAAAGGCGATTAGCACTACAAATCTAACATCATGTAGAAATGGATCATGGGTCTGACCATGTAATGTGCCTTTCCAGCTGCAAAACCTTTATCTATTTCATTAAATTAATAAAATGTTCAGTTGCCTTAGATTTAATCTCTTCATGTTTCTGCCAGGACTGATCACGTTTTCTGATTGTGGTACCCAGGGATTTCAAATGCGATCTAAAAACAAAAGTATGAGGCCGAGTGCAGTGGCTCATGCCTACAATCCTAGCACTCTGGGAGGTCAAGGTGTGAGGATTGCTTCAACTTAGGAGTTTGAGACCAGCCTGAGCAAGAGCCTGACCCAGTCTCTACTAGAAATAGAAAAATTAGCCAGGCATTGTGGTACGTGCCTGTAGTCTCAGCTACTCAGGAAGCTGAGGCAAGAGATTCACTTGAGCCCAGGAGTTTGAGGTTGCTGTGAGCTACGATGAGGCCACTGCACTCTACCCAGGGTGCTAGGCGAGACTGTCTCACAAAAAACAAAAACAAAAACCAACCAAAAACAAAACAACCACAAAAGTATGGTCGCTTTACTTGCTTAAAAACTTCTGGGTCACATGGGCTAATATCCAGAACATTTAATTCTTACAGAGGAGGTAGTGTTTCAGTTTTGTTACTTGCTGTGACACCATGGTTTTCAGCTCTCTGTTAGTTTTTCACTCACAAACAGGATGTTGATAACATTGTTACTGTAGCCCAGACTTAAATTCCTACCCTCTGGGTTGCTAGAGAAAACATCACACTAATACTAATCCAAAAAGGAGGAAGTGGATGTCTTCTCAGGTGCCCTTGAAAGATGCAGCAATAAGGCTGACTCTGTGAAGGGCATTTGGAAGGCCTAGGGCTATATGCAAGGCCAGGTGTGAAAAAGGAGGGGGAAGCTTCTATTTCAGATCATGATCCTGTGAAACATGGTAATAGATAATAACAAATAGCATTTATCGTAATGAGCACATTCTATGTGTCAGACACCATTCTAAGTGCTTTATATGTATTTACTAATTTACTCCTCACAAAAAACCCTAAGAGGGGTAGGTACTACTTTTATCTTGATTTTATAGAAGAACAAACAGGCACAGAGAAGTGAAGTCACTTACCCAAAGACATACGGCTAGTAAGTGGCTAAACTGAGATGAACTGTAACATGCCTTTTTAAAGTCCTAAAATATTACTGAAATAGTAGATGAATAAAGCAAACA
Organism: Indri indri; assembly: GCA_004363605.1. Taxonomy (NCBI): domain Eukaryota; kingdom Metazoa; phylum Chordata; class Mammalia; order Primates; family Indriidae; genus Indri; species Indri indri. The sequence continues at coordinate 53,196 of RJWJ010001320.1, forward strand.
TGTATTTGCCCTATTTGGTATAAGAGATGAACCACAAACAAAAATTTAAAGGGAAAATGATTCGAGAGGTCCTTTGACAATTATATTTCTGAATTTTGGTTCTGAACACTGAGAGCACTGGAATTTATTTAAAGGTACTCATTCTTGGACCCCATGTGAGGTGCTTATTACTGGAATTATCAATAGAATTTGGTTATACTTTCAACTACAAGGCATCTCTTGAGCAGCCTCAAGGGTAGCATTCAGTGAGGCCTCACAGCATTGTTACATGGCTGCAAGTCAATGTCAATGATTTTGCCAAAATACCCTTCTTTTTTTGTTACCTGCAGTGTCTCTTTATGCACTTCATCACTAACATGGGTAAATTTCAGTGACAAATACATTTTATAAAATTTCATTACTACCAAGCTCTTTTGCACACGTCTCACTCACGTACATTCACTTAATGTCTTAGGTACCCGAATTCCTTGTAGGCCTGGGGTTCTTAAACAGATGTATAATTTTTAAAAACATTCAAGTGCTTAACATGAAAACACAGACACACACATTCACAGTGTGTTTATAAGCCACTTATCATGATGCCTTAAAATTAGCAGTAAAGAAAAAAAGGATTTCCAACATAAGCACTGTGTTTCAATTTTTTTTAAAACCGAAACAAAACAGAAAGGATAGATAGTATACTGAAAAAATGGATCACAAATAGTATACAAATACCCAAATCCTTAGCATCATACATATTTTAGTAAATATTCAGACAAAGGCTTGAATAACAACCCCCAACAAAATATAAGAGATAAAAATGATACATTAGGATAAAGTATTACAAAATGGTATTAAACATATTTGAATAAATAAAAATCTAACCTTCAGAGTTACAGTGAATACTAAGACTGTAAAAACAATGGTTCCAAACGTCCAGTTTCCATATACCTGAAAAACATTTAACAATTACATGTACCATGAATACACAAGCCTGTTTAAAAAAAGAAAAAGCCCAAGTTTAATCCTGCATGTAACTGCCAAAGGTTTTTGTATGAATTTCTTAGGGAAACACAGCTAGTCAGTAAGATCAGGCCACAATCCTGGATTTTCCTGTGATCCTAAATTTCATGGACAGGTACACCACACCTGTGGTTGGTAGCATTTATTTCCATTATTCCACGCAGCATTGAACAGGGAACACACTGCTGTGATAAAGGCAGGAAAAGAACCCATAACTATTCTGCTAACAGCAATGTTCCTCAAAACAAGTCATCTGGATGATTCACATCTCTAAAGAGTTTGGTATGGGCTCTTCCTAGAATACAGAAAGAAAGCTCTCAAATCAGCAATAATTTATAGACAAATGGACTCACATTTTTTAAATGAGTCTAATTTTTTGGCTGTAAATAGAGCTGTCAGCATGTGCACATCAAAGAAAAGCAGATACCACGTATAAATCCAAACGATGGCAATGAATGGCACATATGCTTACCAAATGCTGTCAAGATCTGAATGCGTAACATTAAAACAGAAAATGAGATGTAAAAGGATTTTAAAAAATAAAAACAAAAAATTAAGGTTAATAGAAGCAAAAAAAGGATTCGATCAAATCATACATGGATGTTGTTTAGTTGCTAATAGCAATTCTTGCACTTACTATACTTTTAGCAAACATTTAGAAGGATGGTGACATATACAGTAAAACCTTATTAATTTGGACTTCATGAGCCCAAAATGGGTAATAAATTGAACAGAGGTTGGGTTGACACTCCTCATGTATCACCTGTAAAGTTTGCTGAGTAAATAAATCATGTCAATGGGACTGTAGGATTATGCTCCTTCTTTGGAGAAAACTCTTTTTAAGGGTAGCCAGCTATATACAATTTTGTGTTAAATAAAAATAAAACAAAAAGTTGAAGTCACAGAATCAGTCATAAAACTGAAGGGAACAGAGAAATCATAAAATCAAATCCATTCTTACTGATGGGCAAAGCTGATTGGAAAGCTAATGTGACTTTCTCAAGAACATGCAAGGATTTAGCAGGATACTCTCCCTGGCAAGCGCTACTTGGGACCACCCTAAAGTAGATTTGTATTTCTCCAGCAATTACTTTGTGACTAATAATTTTCATGAATTCATACTAACCTGATTTCTGTTAGTCCAAATTAGAGAGGTTTTGACTGTAGTACCTAATTTCAAAGTACCATTCAAATTCACTGAGCCTATCACTTATTTAACAAGTGTTACTAGGTTCCAGACATAGTCACTGTACTCAGTAAACTCTTTTTGAACCTTAGCTTTGCTTCACGTTATGATTATAAAGAATGAATGACCACAAAAGAGAAATCCTAGAAACGGCAAAAAAGAACATGGTCAAAGCAGCATGCAAGGCAGTGTGTTCGGTTTCCTATTGTGTGGCTACAAGAAGAAGGCCTCAACTGCCCCCCCATCAGTAATTCTCTCCTAGAGTACAGCCAGGGCAAAAGCATCCCAGTGCAGCTGCTGCCTGAGACAGTCACTTGCTGGGAAGGCACTGACAAGACCAGTGTAGCCTTTCTGGAGAACACTATGTTCCCAATTTGGAAGGAAGGAGGGAGAAAAGAGAATTCCCTCTCTTCACTTATCGGGCAAACACTACGAAGATATGGCAGCAATCTCCTTCAATTCCAAGTGCGAAGGCCACTATGAATAAGAAATGAGTGGGGCCAGACTGTGCTTTAAAATGAGCAAAGCCTTTCTCATATCAAAGAGCAGGGGTCTAAAAATCTGAAGTCCCAAGACCTCTGTTCATCTAGTAAAAATTATGTCCAAATTAAGCTTCCTGAAAGTTTGCACATAAACTCTCTAGTTAACCATGCACACAGAAAGTGATTTCTTATTTCAACACCTCTATTGTTCTAAAGAAGTTGTAAGAACTAAATATTTAGCTTAAGAAAAATAGTTTGCAAGATGATTACAGCTACAGTATGTGTATGACAGATCCAGTGCCTATGGAAAAAGAGCTAAGCCATGCCTATAATATACCAAAAGATGTAATAATGTAGTTTTTTTTTTTTTACCTTTCCATTTTCTTCTAGGGATGCAGTCTGAAAAAGAAAATAAGTCCCAAAGAAGAACACTGTCCCTTGAAAGGCAGCCAGAAATGTCCAATATAAGAAGGGTCCCAACTGTAGCATGGCATTGCCAGAAATTTTCCTATTGAGAAATGGGGGGAAAAATAGGTTAATGAATCTTTTCATTTAATGATACAGTGAGGTTAACTGTGTCACAGAAACTTCAAAGAGTACATCTGTGTGCTAGCTCTTTCCTTTTGCCTTGTTGCACTGCAGAAAGTAAGACGGGTCACTAGCAGCTCTACTGAAGCCACCCATGAAAATTCGGCCACAGTTCTCACTCTTTTTGCAGCTGCTCAAATCGGCATGAGCTAATCCAGAAATACGGTCTCAATATGCATTGCCAGTGTTCCTGTCAGTACATGAAGGAGTTCATTAAGCTGGATGAAGTGATCTTCCTTGAATAGATGATCCAAGGCATCCAACCGAAGAAAGAAACCATGCTAGCTCTTTGTACACAAATTTTTTTAAAAACCTCAAAAAAAGAAGATACAGTGAAATGCCAAAAGTGGGCATGGGAATTGACCCCATTATAATGAAGAGGGCTACCCCAATGGCCTGAAATTTTGGTAAAGGGCCAGACTGAGCCAAAGGTCGATTTTCATGTAATCACCTCCTGACTGAGGAACTGGAGTAAACTGTCAAAACATTTCTAAAATTCTGGCCACTGACAATAATAACATCAATAATAATTAGCTCCCATTCAATGGGTACTTATTATATACCAAGAACTGGGTTAAAAGTTCATTAACTATTTCCATCCACATAAAATCTACATGAAATAGGTATTATTGTCACTGCCATTTACAAATAATAAGGAGCCTCAGGAGGTGTAACGTACTGGTTCCCAAACTTTGATGCACATTGTAATCATCAGGATCAGTTGCATTTACATTACAAACTGAGCATCAGGATAGTTTTTAGAGCTCCGCAGGTGATTCCAGTGTACAGTAGTTTGGGAACCACTAGTGTAGCAGCCTGCCAAAGTTCACACAGTTAGTAACAGACAGAGCTAATACATAATCCTGGATTGACTTGACTTCAGAGCACATGCTCTCAACCAAGCTACCAAGCTTTCCAACTACAATTGTTAAAATATTTCTTTAAATCAAGATTTCTTCCCGGAAATTTAACCTTTTTTTAGGTCTTAGGGTGCCCTTTATATTTTTTCCATCGAGTCAAATAGCATGTTTGAAGTTGTACAATGATGCTTTGATAAATGGCATAAATGGCAGATGGAAAGACTAAAAGTTTAAATCTGTCAAAAATAGCATAATCTCAGCACAAGTCAGAATGTTAAATAAGGCTACCAATACTAATGAAGCAGAGCTGCAGAAAAAAGATGGGTTTGTGTATGTATTTCTTTTGAATTCTATTTCAAATTGCTCTTAACATTTATCAAACGGTATCTAATCACTCAAATAGCACACCTGTTGCCAATACTACGGAGAATGTCACAGGGCTGCATTGAATAAGAAACACCTTTGTAACGTAAATGCAACTGATCCTTGTTCAGCTGGTATTAAGTACTATGAGGTTTCCTGATAACATGGCAATTATGCAACTTTTACCTACTAGGATTTCCAGGTGCATACAGGACTCTGAAATTCAGGGAATGCTGTTTGTCCTAGAAAAATGGCAGGAGGTGGCTGCTTCCCAGAAACAAGCTCTCCCCACAGCCAGTAAGTCATGTTTCCAAGGCAACTGGGAGTCACAGGGAAGGCACCTCCCTGCAAGGAGTACACAACTGCCAGCCAGTGTGGTTTTTGATAGTCACTGACTTGGGCTGAGGCAGAGAGGGCAAAAGCAGGACATGGTTCTGTCTTTACAGACCATCTATGTAAGTTACATTACATTCTGTGGGAAAAATGGTAGGGGAGTCATGATATGTTGAATTATAGGCCAGGCTTTCTAACAGCACTCAGATGAATGAAGATGCTGTTGGAAACCCAGAATGGGGCAATCGACATGAAGGAGAGCATGAGAGAGAATGAAAATCTGTGAGAGAGGTTGATCAGCAACAGAGGCCTAAGCCTAAGCACCTCCATTTGATGGCAGGCAGCAGGTGTACCAGAACCCTTTCTTTTGCCTTTTAAAGCTGTAGAAGGAACAAACTACATTTGTTCCCTCTATAGAAAAACTACAGTTTACTTTTTAAATTTCTCTTAAAAATTATGAAAATAACCAATTATGTCTTGTTTCAGTGTTTGGAAATGCCTGAGATACTAAATTCCAGAAGGTGACACCTATAATATGCTACACAATGCCACTGCTAATATTAAGTGGTACACTGCAGAGACAGCCATACATGAAGACCAGGGCTTCATGTTTACAAAGTAATAGAGTAACGGAACAATCTACAGACAGACCAAGAGCAGGGTCTGATCAGAGCAGGCACTCACTACTTACAAATACAAGGTTAAGAAGGAAAGCCCAACTTTGAGCTTGGCAATAGGCATGCCCTGGTTTTAATTTTTGCATCAGATATGGTAAGTTCGCAAAATTGTTCAATAATTCATGACCCACGCCTGCAATGCAGTAACTCAAACCTCATGGAAACCCTTACAATAGTTTGTACTCAACAGCTTTGTAGATTTTCAACATTCTTAATTTATAAAAGTGCTCAGCATAACCCTAAAGGCACGTGGAGGAGGGCGTTAAATAATAAGATTAATAGCTACTGTCAACTGAAAACTTGTTAGGCACTGTTTTTTAAGTTCTTTTACATGTAGTGACTCATTTAATCTTGACAAAACCATTGTGATTGGATGCTTTTGTTGTCCATACTTTACTGAAGCTGAAACTGAGGCACATATCAGTCAAGTAACCTGCACAAGGTCACACAGTAAGTGGCAGAGGTGAGATTTAAGCCCAGGAAGTTAGCTAACACTCTTGGTGGGACTGAATGGGAGGAATTTTGCTTACAACCCCTCAAACCCCATTTTAACCAGAGCAGCTACCTTACTGGGCTTCACTTTAGTGGCTGTCTTAAGACAACTGCTGTTCAATGTTTCAAAAATGACTGGCCTGCTGGAGAAAGCACTGGAAAGAAGGCTGAATTCTGATCTTTGTTTTGCCTCTGGTTATACCCTGTGTCCTTAGGTAAGTCATTTCTAGGCCTTGGTTCCTCATTTTCAAAAAGAGGGTGTAGGGTGTGTGGGAGCTGATACTCTATATGATTTCTACCAAGGTCTTTTTTTTTTTTTTAAGAGACAGGATCTTGCTCTGTTGCCCAGGCTACAGTACAGTGACTCAGTCATAGCCCACTGCAGCCTCAAATTCCTGAGCTCCAATCTACCTCCTGCCTCAGCCTCCTGAGTAGCTAAGAATATAGGCCCATGCCACCACACCCAGCTATTTTATTTTATTTTATTTTATTTTATTTTATTTTAGTAGCTACAAGGTCTTGCTATGTTGTCCAGGCTGGTCTTAACTCCTGGCCTCAAGTGATCCTCCCAGCTCAGCCTCCCAGAATGCTAGGATTATAGGTGTGAGCCACCACGCCCAACCTCTACCAAGATGTCTAATGATTTTCCTCTAGATCTAATTATCCATTTACGACAAATACAGGAAAATCAGTGGAACACATTAAATAATGCCATGAGGATGCTGTCGGCAAACTCTAGACTGGGGAAAACTTTATAACATAAATGATCCGGTTTCATCAACAAATAAATTACAAGGTTAACCTACAGATTAAAAGAGACTCAAGAAGCATATCAACATATGAAGAGTCAACTGGAAAAATTTGAACATTGGATATTTGATGATATTAAGGATTTGTTAAGTGATAGGGTACTGTTATTTTTAAAAACCTTTAAGAGATACATACTGAAATAATGTTTGAGATTTGCTTCAAAATAAGCCTAGATAGAGCACATAGGATTATTAATGGAATTAATGGAACAGGTTTGTCAATGAATTGATAGTTGTTGAAGCTGAGTGCTGAGGACAGGGAAGTTCATTCTATAAATAGTATTTGTTGCTAAACGTCAATTTTATGAGTCATACTGGCTAAAGAAATCCCTTATATTTGTGAATCTTCATTTCATACAAATAAACCACCTGAGCCTCTTTATTGCACTATTCTATCCACTATGTAGCAATGCTTATAATCTGCTATAAATTAACATCTTTATCTTTAGCTGTAGGCTTAACTTCTAAAAATCCAATTAAATCATAAATTAAACAACTGGGGCTAATGCCAAGTTCCCCATCCATAGAGAAAAGCATCCATTTCTAATTGACACAAAAGGAATACCATGGCTTGAGTTGATTGTTTTGTTTAACAAAACAGTTTTAGAATGGGGCTAACAAAAGAGGGCGGTTAATGCTTCAGGTGCAAACATGTTTACAAGAGAAAGACTAACAACCTCCTCAGCTTAATCCACTAGAGGCAGAAATCAATATTCTAAAATACCAAAGATTTTTGTGTGTGCTTTTTGTTTTTGCAGTTAAAAATATCATGTCTTCTTATAAGATACCAGAACATTATGACAATATAGGTTTAAGTTTTAGGAATTAGTGATTTACACACATTCAAGTATATGACCTTCACCTGGAAAATACATCATTGTACTGTTGAGTGGTCTGGTTTTAGTAGCTAAAAATTCCAAAGAGAACCACATAATCAAACCAAGTGGGCAGTTCTGTGTCCTTCCCATCTGCAGATAAAATGAAACCCACAACTCTGAAAGTCTGAAAGTTTATATGTTCATCTTACATATATAATCGGGGGTCTGAGGTCAGAGTGTCAATGTTGATGTGCTGTTCCAGTAGACTGTAGGCCAGGATGGGCAGGGATGTGAAGCAGATATTGTACATTGTAAGGTAAGCAGCATCATACAGTGGCTGAAATGACAAACAACAGAGGAAAGAAAAAAAAATTACTGTAACGATTATCTACAAGAGGATATTTATGTATTTGGAAAAATCCCTAATTAAAACAAGTTTTTCTTTAATGCTTTTTGTGATAGTATGAGGTCACTCCATGGTAACTATAAAAACAAAACTAACATGTTGTGATGTGTCATATTAATATATCCATCCCTTTAATAGAATCTTATTCAGAATGTTTACATGCTTATAAGCTATATTTCTAATAGACATTAATAACTTTTCAAAAAAATTTAATAGCTAAAACTTCAACTATTCAGGAGCTATATCAGCAAAGACCAAATAAGTATAAGCAAAAAAAAAAAAACAAAAACAAAAACCCAACAACAAAAGCAAAAAACAAAAAACAAACCGTTAAACAACTAAATATAGGCAGTGGCCAGCCTGTGTCAGTTGTTTTGGTTAATACTTTACATATTTTTTTGGTTAATATTTTCAAGTCCAAATCCTATAATGTACTTTCTAACATCTTCTTCCTGAGAGGCCCCACAGTTCCTCATGGTGTATGTTCTTTCTCCCTGCACTGAGTAATAAACCTAATCTTATCAACTACAAGTGTGTTCCTGGTAATTTTTGGCTGGAGAACTTTGACAATCTTCAGCTCCTACAGCAGAATTTGATACACAGAAAGCATCCAATAAATACTGGATGAATGAATGAGTACAGACTGGAAGCTATAACACATTTGTAAAGGACTGAACTGATATTATACATCTTGCTTTACTGAAAAAGATTTAAGGTATTCTATGAGCTTCTGATGGAAGTACTCAGTGAGCTCAGTATTTATCTACACAGTGCTAGATATCATACAACCATTTTCTGTGGCCTGAATAAATAATGCCCCATACTCATATGTATTTTTCACACATAAAATTGCCTTTGATTAATGCATTTAAATGTGACACAAATTAACACAAAAATGTATTTTGAATCAATGGCTACTAAAGATAATTACTATCATAGAAATGTGATAAAATTAACACAATTATGTATTTTTAATCAATCACTACTAAAGATAATTACTATCATAATGGAGATTGACTCAAAAAGGTTGGGAATGACTTGAATGGAGCATTAGTTAATTCATTAGTTGACTTGAGAATGTTTACTGAGTGCCTACTAAGCGCCAAGTACTGGGGACAGAGATGATTCATCCCTATCTACCAGGGAGTTCAAATTCTAGATGGGGAGATAGAATGGGAGGTGCACAGGGAGCTAGGGAAGCCCAGGGGTGGGGACCACATATCTGGCCTGCAGTAAAGACAAAGCAAGAGATAACGCACGCAACATTCTCAATGAAGTTAAAATAATGGCTGTATATAAGAACATGGAGGTACTTCCAATATATTTTCTATAAACAAAGATTTAAGCTCAGTAAAGATATTCTACTGAATTAAAAAGGACCAAAAAAGGTGCTACATTCCTTTTAATTCTCAAGGGAGAGGACTAGTCTGTGGCACACAATAATACATTTTCTTTGGAAACTACCCATTTTCACTAATGAGCAAAATTTTAAAAACTACAACTCAGATTGGCTGGTGTATAATTTAGTCTTGAATTTCATTTAAACAAAAGAAGCGTCAATCTACTTTTGTTTCACTATGTTACTTTAAGGTTACGTGAGAGATAACTGTAATTCTTAGGTGTATAATTAAAGGAGACAGACTGTCCCCAAAACAGGTTTAGTTGATAAGATTGTTTCTTGTTAAACATGTTACAATGTTTTCATTATATATACAAAAAAAAGACAAGTACTATCCTAGCTTCTTGCTAAAGAAAGAGTTGCTTTTTGCATAAGGAGTCCGAGTCTTAGTCTCATTTCTACATTCCCCATAGCCCACTTTCCAAGTTCCAGAAAACACCTAAACTGGAATGAAAAAGGCTGACTACTCATATGAACTCTAAAGATATTTGCAATAAAGGTTGCTACATTCAGCACTAGCACAAAGCCAAAGTCAAAAATAAAGATTTTACACATCATGTCACCTTCTCAGAGAGACCTTCCTTTCAGCTGGTATACTTTTCCTCTAAGTTGTCTGCATACTTCCTTCCCTCAGCTCCTTAAGGTCTCTGTCCACTTATCACCTTAAGAGACAGACCTTTCCAGATCGACTTCTCTAAAACAGCAGCCCTCTTCCTCAGTCACATTCTATCCTTGTATTATGCTTTATTTTTTTTCCCATCAGAACACACATTAGTACCTGACATAATATATTTGATTGTTGTCTGTCTCTCCCCCTATTACCATACTGCAGGTTCCATGAGGGTCAGGGAGTTTGTTTTGATCACTGCTATAACCTCAGCACTTAGCCTAGCATGAAGTAGGCTCTCAAGAAATATTTGTCAAAGGAATGAATTTGAGTCAAGCAACTGAAGAAGCCAAACACCAACTCCTATGGAAACCTAAGTAGTTAAGCTAACCTAAGGCCAAAGGCAGGGTTTGAATCTCACTCAGCTAGTTTTATAAGGAATTAAGTCCTTTCTTTCTTCATACAACTTATGCCCGGTAAACGTGTTTTAAAAGGACAACATAGCAACACACTCCTTTCAAAATAAAAACGATGTTTCAACCAGATCAAGCCATCTTCCCTTTAGCACTTTCCTACAAGTTAGTTAAAATCTGAAACATCTTTTTAATACTTGCATTCATCCAAAAAAGTAAGAAATTAGCAACATTTTGATCAATAGCAATTTGAATGTTGAAGAAAAGCAGATTGATCAGAATTTACAAAACTCTCTGTAACTAATACTATCACTTTTGAATGCAAGAAAGCTGATGGCGCTTCCTACAACCGGCAGATGCTTAATTCATAACATGATCTGCTTAACTGGCACCATGGGGCTAATGGCATGGCATTGATGTAAGAGAGCATACCAAATAACAAAGAGGTAAATTCAAGAGAAAGATAGCAATCTCATTAGTAGGATGCATTCTCTTAAAAATACTGCAAAGGAATTAGGGGGAAAAAAATCATTTCCTATCACAAGGAACCAAAAGGAATAAGGGTTGCCTTTGAAATTTAGACTCTCAGTCTTTAATATCTGTGGCAATGTGGTAGCTCAGCTTGGCAAAATCACTGAACTGCTCATAGATTAACTACAAAATTTCTAAGTCACTAAGCATTATAGCTCCTGTATTTGGCTATACTTCCCACTAGAAGCAACGTCGAATTTGTTTCAGTTGTTAAAACAAATGTGCCTGCCCATCCCACCACTTATGTATCAAGTTGATATATAGTCTATTCTTTATGTAGTAAATGTTCAGAAAACAATAGAGGGCAAAACATCTAGAGTTGCTTTAAGTAATCCAAGGCTTTATTATCTAGGAATCACGGCTTCTTGGCCTGTTTAAAGACCAATGTTTTTATATAAAACCAACCTGAGGAACTGCAAAGCTGTGATATTTTACTTGATGAAATAAACTGTAACATTTTAGAATTATAAAATACATTTTATACATTGATAAAAAGAACAAAATCCAAATACTCTTGTTAATGTTATCTCAATTCCAACAGGATGTACCAAAAATGTTTCAATAGGAAAATAACAGTAAGATAATTAAGTAAAGCAAAGACACATACATTTGTTACTATCAAAAACCAGGTCAAGAACAATCAACTGTTGAAACAAAAAAGAGATCCTTTTACTTTGGACAGACTTCCCTAATCTCTATTAATCTATTATAATATACAAAGGTAATTTATTAACAGCAAATGTAAACTACATTATAACAAATAACTTGGGAAACAAACCTGTTGTGAGAATCCACAGAAGAACTGGTACAAAAACTGTGGCAAAATGAAACAAAGGTTCTAGAAAAAAAATTAAGACAATGGTTAATATTTTCACTTTATCAGCATTATAAACTAAATTGGGAACTTGTACTTCAGTCTCCAGTCATTCCTAAATCCTTCTAATGTCAGAATGCAATAAATCTCTATTCCAGAGATACAAAGAAATAACTCAAAAAGAAATTCATATTAAGACCAACTTTTGCCCTACCAAGGCAGAAAAGGATCTCACTTACTTTATGAGAACCTCTTGCTGCTATTCTTCTTCCAGAGAAGAAATGAGCTCATCCAATATGAATACCTAACAATACTGTACCTTATTTAAGTTAGATTTGCAAAATCATCATAAGGTAGATTGACAATGCCGTAATTGTATATTTAAAGTTAATTAATGCCAATAGTTAGGAAACTATTATAGATTATGTTGATATTAACAGTATCAACAAATGCTTTATTGCCTTTATTACTGCCTCGTCAGTCAACATATCATTATGGAGCACTCACTATATAGCGCCGACTTCTTTCTCCTAAGGGACTTATTGTTTAATTAGGAAAATACTGAAAATACGCAGATTATAAAAATACAAGGGGGAAATTCATAGGCAATAAAAGCCACTGAGTGTGACTATAAAATACTGAAATTAATGTCGTCAGGCAAAACTACCAGAACTAGAATTTTCAAATGAGTGCCATCCTTCAAAGTAGGCTGTGGGCTTGAGAGCTGCTGTTACTTGTTCATGATGTCTCTAGATTTCTCCTTGGGAAGCCCCTTCAAAAGCCCACTTTTGAGTCATGTCAGAAACCCAGTTGCCTCCCTTTTGTCACACATTCTCACTTAGCTAATTCACCAGACTCAGCTCTGGGAGATTGGAAGCTGTTTTTAAAAATCAAATGCAACTTTGAAGGACGGACATCTGACATGGCTGAGGATATTTAGATGGATATACTACAGGCTCTGGAGGATGTTCCTAAAAGCAGGGGCTCTACGTGTTTTTCAATCACCCCTGCAGCATGAGAATAAATGTCAGAGCTCCCAAGGTCATCACCTGGAAGAATAAGACTCATTTGTATGTATCAGTTCTGGTACAATGCAAAACATTGTCCACACATTTCTAGAGTCATATTTTATGAAAAAATAGGTGTTCTGAGGTTGGAAAAGGCAGAGCTCAATGGGGATCATGGAGTAACTTATGAAAAGCAGAGTGTGTCTCCCCCACTAGAATATAAGTTCCATGAGAACAGGGACATTGCCCATCTTATTCCATGGTGAAACCTCAGTGCCTAAAACAGTGCTTGGCACGTGGTAACACATTCAAAACATATTTGCTGACTGAATAAAGTCAAAACTTGAACTAGGTCTTAAAGACAAATAGGATATGTTTATAGTAGGAACCAAGGCTAGGTAGTATGTATATTAAACATGTATAGCAAGGCAGGGTCAAACTGTGGGGTGCCTTAAAAGCCACACTAATCCTGAAACAATGGAGAGTAAAGTTTGTAATGAACACACTGAAAAGTGGCATTCTCTAAACATTAACCTGGTTGAATTATGCAAGGAGTATTAAATAGAGAAACAGAAGGCAAGAAGACCTGTCACTGAAGTATGCCAGAAGTGAGGCAATAATAATTTGAAGATGAAATGACAGGAAAGGAGGAAGGAAAGACTTCTTAGCTTAGTCAATGAGGGTTGAACATATTAGAAATCCTCTTGGGACAAAAGCCAGCAATAAAAAAGAAATACTGCTAAGTCAGTAACCAAGATGATAATGGGCATAAAGATACTAATGAAGATAGAGGACATCATCTACCTAAAAAATCCCCTATATTGAGAACAGGCATTTGTCAGTTTTAGATCATTGATCAACATTTGCCATTTTAATGCTTGTTTTGTTCTCCTAACAGAGCATCCCTTCCATCTGGTGGCAGTTGCTTGAATTGCAGGCCAAGATCCAAAAGAGGCAAACCAAGCCTTTAGAATAGGATCAGATTACCAGGCAAATCTGTATGGCAAATCTTCATGAGATCTCCTACCAGGGGGAGGTTCAGAGAGAATAACCATTTATTCCCATGTGGGGCTGTTAGTTACCGAGTGCAAGGCCCAATTGACCCTAACTATGACACACAAACAGTCCTGGACTTAGAGTAAATGAGCCTATGGTGGAAATCTAGCTCTGTCACCTCATAGCTGGAGAGCCAAAGGCAAGTTATATCTCTCTGAGCCTTACTTTGCACATATTTTAAATGGAAATAATACTACTTGCCTCATAAAAAATTTGTAAAGATTAAAGAAGAAAATAAAGGGATTTTTGTCAACTAGCAAAGTACCTTACACATACTGGATTAATCATCATCACCATCATCATTATAATCCTCCTCTTCCTCATTGTTTGGCCTGGCTACCAGTTGATACTGGCTGGCAGAGTTTTAGCAAATCTGTGAACCTGAGTTCACAGTTATATTTATTTTACAAAATATAAAGTTAATAGGAAAGACATAGGATTGATTATAGACAACTGAAACAAAAAAGCAGTTGTTGAGTTTTCCCTCCTGTGAAATATAGGGAATGAAATTTAAATGCCGTAACTGCTTCAATCATTTAAAACTAGATCATACACTTGATACTATACCTGCAAACTGGAATCTAATTAAGAAATTTGGTAAATTCTATCCCCTGGTAGACAATAACAGGCATGCAGACTCAGTCTAATGTGTACTATAATGCTTGGCAGTAAAAGAAAACCAAGGTATTTGTTGCAGAAATAACCTCAGTGTCCAATAATGGGAGCTTAAGATATTGTACAATTATCGTGTTTTAGAAAAATATTAAACTGAGTGAGAAAAATGCTCACAATATATTAAGTGAAAAGGCAAAGTGTGAAACAATATGTATTGCACCAAATATGGATAAGGTTTCTTTTGGGGGTGACAGAAAAAGTTTTGGTATTAGATAGTGGTGATGGTTGCACAGGAGAGTGAATATACTAAAAATCATTGAATCGTACACTTTAAAATGGTAAATTTTGTTATGTGAATTATATCTCAAAAAATTAAAAATAGAAAACCTCTATGTAGTATATAAAATATATACATAAATTTGTATAATAAAAGATCAGAAGGTCACATAACAAAATGTTACCATTGGTTCTCTCAGTTGGTATGCTTATGGACAATTAGAGATGACTACAAAAATTTCATTTTAGAAAAGGAATTATATATACATTTAAAGAGAGATTTGAGAAAAGTCATTTTTGCAAGATTCTTTTTGTTTAGAGCATTGAGTCACTAACATTCTCAGAAAACCTCATCTTGAGTGGACCTTTTGGTGTAGCTCTTTTAGAACCATGCCAATGTTTCACATACTCAAACAATAAATAATTAAAACAAATCAGGACTAGAGGGGAAGGACCCAAATGGAATGCAAACAAAAAAATAACCTAACTGTATTTCAAACAAATAACCTAACCATACTGAAGTGGTGGAAAGGAAAAAAAAATAAGCAACCTTAGAAAACAGTACTTTGACTATATACTCTAAGGCTAAACATAAAAAGAACTGCACACATTTGTGACAATATGGATGAACACAAGAACCCAGAGGACACTGTGTTAAGTGAAATAAGCCAGGCACAGAAAGACAAATACCTCATGATCTCACCTATATGTGGAATCTAAAATAGTCAAACTCATAGAAGCAGAGCAGTAAAATGGTGGATACCTGGGCCTGGGGAGAGGAGCTGGGGAGATGTTGGTCAAAAGACACAAAATTTCAGTTAGAGATCTATTGTATCTCTGGGATACAGTAATAAAAACATACTGTATACTTGAAAATTGCTAAGAGTAAATTTTAAATGTTCTCATCACAAAAAAAGATAAACATGTGAGGTAATGCATATGTTAATTAGCTTGATTTAGCCATTCCACAATGTATATATATTAAAATATCACATATACCATAAATATATATAATTTTTGTAAATTAAAAAAACTGCACACAAATATCATACTCAAGTTAGTTTGTTTCTCAGGAGTATGAGTTAGCAATTATGAAACTACTTTAAGTGCATTTGAGTATTGAGCAAATAAGTATACATATTGTGGATAAGGAGAACAATGTTTCTCACCACTGGAGAAATAGCTCCAAATAAAGAAGAGGGAAAAGCTACAATGAACTCTGTGCTGTTTGGACTGGAATCAAAGATATTATTTAAGTTTAGTTCATACTGATCCTTTTGATTCCAGTCTACCATATGTGTGTGTGCATATACATACACATACATCCTCACTTAACATCATCAATAGTTTCTTGGAAACTGCAACTTTAGGTGACATGATGTATAAGGAAACCAATTGTTTGTTCTCATCAACATTATAACAAAATGACATGACTTTGAACGAAACAATGCCATTCGAGGACCTGCTGTACATTATTTCACTTAAAGTTACAGCTTCCAAAAACCTATCAATGTTGTTAAGTGAGGACTTAGATATATATAAAAATACAGATTTTTTAAATTATACCTTCTGTCTACTGAGAAGGCCTAGAACCAACTTCACCTAGCAGCAATGAGCACAAATAGCACCCAGATTTTGATTTCTAAATACTATTTACAGATAAAAGGAACCAGTGATCCCTGGAAAAATGTCTGAATTCAGGACCAGGGCAGGGAAAATAACATCCTCTGGTACCAGAAAATAAAGAAGTCTTCAAAAATGATGAGGATAAGGACATAGGAGCTCCCAATGGTCAAATACAGGACAATTTGAGTAACAAAATAAATAATGATAGCAGTGGATTTTAACTCATAAAATAAAACATCTGTTTTAGTAGCAGAATCCTCTTTTCAAATGAAATTATACAGAGCAAAGTGGAAGGGTCTTAAGACACCCAAAACAACATTTGAACCAAATTATCAAAATTAACATCATTAATGAGGCATATTGACAACATGTGCCTCCTGACATGATACACTAAAAAGGTTATTACAACATCACTTCTGTGGTGTATGTGCCCAAAATGCATAACCTGAATCTAATAATAAGCAAAATTACAGAAACCCAAGTGGAAGGACATTCTACAAATTAATTACCCAGTACTCTTCAAGAATGTAAAAACCATGAAGACAAAAAAGACAAGAACTATCCTATATTAAAGGAGACTAAGGAGACATGACAGCTTAAATGCTAAGGTGATTTTGAAAAGAAATGGGCCACAAAAAGAACATCTGTGGGACCACTGGCAAAATCTGAATACAACATGCAGACTAATTAATAGTAATGTGCTAATTAATACCAATTTGCTGATCCTGATAACTATGTTGTAGGTTATCTATGGCGATAACAGTTGATGAAGCTGAGAAAAGACTATATGAGAATTATTTCACTAATTTTGTAACCTTTTTAAAGTCTGAAATTATTTCAAAATGAAAAGCCAAAAAAAAAATTTTAAGCTTCATCGACCAAAACACAGGACAGGAGATAAAGTTATGGCTCACATCAGCTTAAATTGATTTGTACACCTTAGATCAGTTACTTCACTTTCATGTACACCAAGTTCATTATACATAAAATAAGTAAGTGGCTTTAACTATATTCATGGATTCCAAATTTTGCTCTGAGAAACCTCTGGGGCAGGAAAGGGAGGTTGAACAAGTAAGCAGCCCTGGCACATCACACTTAAGTCAATGCAATCCTGCTTCTATCTGCTTTATCTGGGTAGTTTCATTCGAACACAGGATTCTGCTACTGGAAAATGTAGCTTGAAATACTATTTAGCATAGAAAGGGAACCAGCTATTGCTACATGATACAATATGGATGAAGCTGACATTATGCTAAGTTAAACAGGCCAGGCACAGATTCCATTTATAAGAAGTTCTAGAACAGGAAAAACAAATGTGTATATTACATATATCTTTATATTATCTGTCATATATACTACTACATATGGTACAGTAATATAAATCAGATTAGTTGTTGTTTGGGGCAAGGGCACAGGAGACTGGGAAGGAGCATAATGAGAATTTTCTGGGGTGATGGAAATATTCTATTTTTTAATTGGGGTGGTGGTTATATGGATGTATACATTTGTCAAAACTCATGGAACTGTACAATTTTAATGAATGCACTTTATTATGTTTAATTTATACTTCAATAAAATTGACTTTAAAAAATTTATCTCAAATCTCTTGCATCAAAGGTTTCTGATTCATTAAATAGACTGCCTCTACTTTGATGACTATAAATTTCAGTATCGAGACAGCGAAAGCAGCATGAAAAAAGAAAGAATAAAATCATGACCAATCTGAGCTAATGCTGAATTAAACAGTCAGAAATTAAATTACAAATATTTTATCACATACCTTATAGAAGAAATACTGTACAAGGTGTGCTATTCTCACATAATATAGATGCCCATGAGCCAAAAGCAGTTTCTTTAAATGTTTAAACTTTGGAACAGAATAATCACTATTCCTGGCTGCTTGGCGACCTTCCTTGCCTTTAATACCTAAAAAGAAAATATCGCTATAGGATGAGTACTTTATAGAATAAGCAACCCCCTGGTTTATTTTCATATTTTCAACTTGCTTAAATGTTATAGTTCAATTGTATAGTTTAGCTTTGCTTTTTTTTTTAAACTAAAAAGGGCTTTCTTAACAGTGACACTGAACCTTACCAAATAAAAGGAAACTAAGTTTAATTGGTAACCACTTATTTGTTACACAATATAAAAGTATTAAATGAATCATTATTTCAATCATTAAAAGGCAAACATTATCTGGAAGCAAAAAATTCAACCTGAAAATTATTTTTAAGGTACTCATTAAGTACTTAATTGTGCATGACACTAGACTAGGTGCTATATTAAGGCAATTCTGAAACTTGCTGGTTGTGGTCTAGGAGCCAATGAGAAAATGGTGAAATACTCACAGTGAATGAAATTCTAACTAGCAGCCCAAGGGTCCTCTGAGCTCAAACAGCTTTGGGCCATTTCCACAATGAATAACCAATGAGGGGAACTTGAGAGTTCTACACTAAACAGGACTACTTCCAAATGGAAAAAAGAACTGGGAATCTAAACTGTAGTACAATGATTCCCAAGATATTAATTCCATATCTGCCCCCAGCCCCCTGCCAAAAAAAAAGTTCCTGGGGTATTAGGTTTGTTGCCTAACAGAAACCTGACAGGGAAAAAAAAAATGGTACAGGCGGTAGAAAAGCTGTTGTAGAATATCAACATATAAATTCAACACTGTAGCTCAAACCACCCATAAATACTGCCGTGTTGAATACCAGCCAACCAATTATCATTTCTTAGCCCTAAACAGTTAAGAATCTCAAAAGATATAGTGCAGCAACATAAGCAGGCAGTCTAGCCAAGGGCAGAAAATCAATAAAATTTCACGCATACTGTCAAAGTAAGAGCTAAACAATCAATTGTGTTGCCAGTAGGTTTTTTTTTTATTTCAGCATATTATAGGGGTACATATGTTTAGGTTACATATGTTTCCCTTGCCCTCCTTTCCCCCCAAGTCCCAGTTTCAAGCGTGTCCATCTCTCGGATGTTGCGCATTGCACTCTCTGTGTATGCAGTAGGTTTGGGAAATTCACTTTACTTGGCTAATCTACAAATATCCTCTAACTTTGTACTGTTACATTCCAGCCAGGGGCAGGACCTTGGGATGGACATGTTCCATTATCAGATGAGGACTTCCGTTCAATTAACAATTATCATTACAAAATTCAAATTTAAGATGAGCAACCAAAACAATCTCTCTAGAATGTAAGACCACTTTACCTAAAAGCAATAATGATACCTTACAGCTGCTATCTCATTAGAAGTTTCTTACCTATTCCCACATGGGATTCCAAGATCATACTAACATCATTGGCACCATCACCTATCGACAGAGTTATTGGGCTGCCTTTTAAATTCTTCACCATTCTGACAATCTAAATATTGAATACAAAAGAGGTATAGAAAAGGTCAAAGCAGAATGTGAGACTGGACTACTTTAGGGATTTATGCCTCATTCACACTTGTAAATGGCAGCCTTGCAAACAGAAAGGTAGCTTGTGCATATACAGTCATCCCTCGGTATCCACAAGGGATTGGTTCCAGAACACTCCATGGATACCAAAGTACGATACTTTAAATCATCTCTAGATTACTTAAAAAAATATAAAAAATAATATCTAATACAATGTAAATGCTATGTAAATATTTGTTATACTGAATTAGTTTTTAATTAGTATTATTTTTATTGTATTATTTTTTATTGTTTTGGGTTTTTTTTTCTAATACCTTTCATCCATGGTTGCTTGAATCCACAGATGCAGGACCTATGGATATGGAGGGCCAACTGTATATACAATAGTCTTGAATTCTCAGATGCAGAAGACAGCCATTCAAAATGTAACATTAGCACCCACTTGTTTCTGGTTCTGTGCATGTATGAACTATCAAAAATCTTGCCTCTCACACATATTGGAGATCAACACATTTCCCTCTTTTGTCACTGCATAAAGTGTTCTTTCAGATCAGATGCTGAATGCGTGACAGTGGAGGCCAGAAACCTGATCTGAGGTAACACGTACAGGGCCACCAGCACAAAAATGGGAAGTCACAGAATAATATTTTGGATTACTTCTTACTCTCTCCTCCCTGCTGACACTTCCACCTTCCCTAGGAGCACCTCAACCCTTATTCCCAGGAACTTATCTAATGTTAAATTCTTACACCCATCTGGTTAACAACTAAACTTTACTAAATCTCTTACTGCTCAATATGGTTTGACCTTTCCTATAGGTAGCTGTATTTTAAAAGGGGCATTTTCAGGGGGTGAGATTTGCAGAAAGTTGCCCAAGACATGTATAAAGCCTGTCACTATTCCCTGAGTGTTTATTCAAGATGTGTAAATGCTACTGTGCAGTTCTGTGCTGTGTTCATGGCAGGTACTGAATAAAATGTTAATCCCTGGTCTTAAAACACTTCTGCCTTGGGGTTCTCCAAAACCTCCTGGCAGTTACCTGTGGGAAGTGTACTGGGTAAGCAGCTGCCCTCCTACCCTATGTTTTAGAAAATAATCACTGTTTAATGTGGCAACCCTCGAAACCCCTTGCAATCTAGCAGTTTTTAAAAAGTTTAAATAATTCAGTAGCTAAATAATGCTTTGAAAAAATTCTGCCCTCACAATTTCTCTGACCGGTTAACATAAATAAAATCCATTTTCAACATACCTGAAGTGATTAAAAATAATTTATATGAGGCTAAAGCACTCTGCTGTTATTTCTTTTAACAGAATTCAATCAGGTTTTAGTTATATTAAATTGCACCAAAAAACACATATCCAAACCATTTACCACAAAAACGATGGGACTGCACAATGCCAGCTTTCCCCCAGTCCCTCCCCTCATTTGGTTCTTCTTAAAAACTTTTTAAAAGACTGTCAGGAATAACCTGTAAGTCAAAAGATTCAAAGACAAAATTAAAGAACCCAAACTAAATTTGTTTTGGGTGGGCTACAATACTGGTTAACTAATTACACCAATTATACTATGTACAGTAATAATTTTCACCTCAAGGAAGAAAAACTACAGCCAGGAAAGGTCTAGGGAATGCAATAAAATTATCAAGGGTGGCAGCTTCTGCATGAAAATATAGATTAAAAAGAGTAAAACTTGTCATTCTGGAAACATAAAAGGATATATGATCATGGACTATAAAATCATGAAGGATTTATACAGGTAAACAGGGAGTTTTTTACTGAGTCCCAGGTCAACTGGATTAAGATCTTCCCCTCAACCTCTAGGATAGCTTTCATGAAAAAGAAATAATTTTACCAAAAAACTGTTCATTCATCAACTATAACTGCTTGCAATGCACTATGGAAAGCAATGTGCTAAGATCCAAAAAAGATACAAGACTTGGTCGCACATCTTAAGAAGCATATAATGAAGTAGTAGAGACAAGTTATGAGTACAAGAATATTAGATAGCCAGATTAACAACATGAGGTAACAAACATAACATCTGTGCAGGCATACATGACATTGTCATCCACATAAGAAGGCCTATGATGTCAGAGAAGTGAGAAGACACTAGAGTGATCAGGAATGATTTTACAGAAGGAAGAGTGATCTGATCTAAATCATGAAATATCAGTGAGATTTAAATGGACGGGGAAGAGGGCAATATTCCAGAGAAAGAGAATAGCACATTCAAAGGCACATAGCCAGGTAAATATAGTACATGCTTAGAAAATAGATCTGGCTTGACCAGATCAATGAGTTTTTTTATATAGGGGCATGGACAAATATATCTGGTGCCAGATCAACAGGGAGTGATATTATGAAAGTGACAGCAGGATGCAGAAGAACTGGAGGAAAGCAAGACTGTGCAAGGAGAGAAATTATGTGACTAGTTACAGGTGGAGTTCAATGAGCCATTTAAAGGCCTGGCCCTGGAAGGTAATGAAAAGAAAGGAATAAAAGACAGTGTACTAAAAAATGGACAAGGATCACATGGAAGAGTAAAGCATGAGGGAAGTCAACACGGGCTTCAAGGTTTTCAATCTAGAAACCTGAAAGTACAGTGAGCTCAGTCATAGAAATAAAAGATGGCAAGGAAAATGATGGTTGAGCTCTGGAGAAGGCAGAGTTGGGGTGATAATGACACACTCAAGAAGACATGTTTGGTAAGTAGTTGAAGAAGTAGAACCCCAAAGATTTGGACTGGAGATAGTGACTTGAACGTCACCTATTTGGACATGACAAATGAGTAGGTGATGCCCTTGAAAAAGTGACTATAGTGAGAGAAATAAAACAGACTGAGGACTGAAACCCAAGGGGTGCCATGTTCAGGGTGGGACAAGCAGGATGTGGTTAGGCATTCACATACTTGCCTGGGCAGTGAAGTAGTCAAAACTCAGGTAAGCAATTTAAAGCAGCACATAGTGAAGGTGAAAAGAAAGAAAAGAAAGAGAGAAAGAAAAAGAGAGATAGGTATCACTTTTGGAGGCAAACCTCTGACTAAGGGGACAGATTTCTATGGCTACTGGCTGGATGTGACTTCGCAGCGGGGCCAAGTGAGGTTTTCAAGATTGTAGAGAAGAAGAGCCTCTGACTGCAGTGGGGACTGTGAGCTAGAAGGTAGACAGAGGCAAAGCCCCAAGTAGGATGGGCTGTGTGTGTGTATGTGGTGTGTAAGGAGAAGCCACAAATGCAGCCATCCTCTGGTCTAGAGCAATTGGCTAAAGAATCTGAAGCAGCAAAACTACGTATGAAAGAATATCCTGCAGTATATATGGAAGTGAAAAAATATGTAAATGAGACTCTAAGTTTCCCGGTACTTAGTGAACACAAAGAAGCAAGGTGAGGCAGATCAATTTTGGCTGTGTGAGCTGGAAAAGGAAGCATACAGGAGATGGCTCTTGAGCTGGGTTTTATTATGAGTAAAATTTTTGTTAGGTCAGGGGAATTCAGAGAGAATTCCAGATGAGGAAAGGATATGAGAAAAGTTTTAGAAGCTGCCCTGAGCATAGCACATGGAAGAGACACAAAGAGAACAACCAACAGGAGTGGAGAATCTATGCTGGATAAGAGAGCGATAACGGACACAACCATGTAGAGACACATTAAGGGACACTGGGGAAGCCCAAAGTGCCACATTCAGTCATCTAGCCTTCAGTCCTAAGGGACTATGAAACCACTGAAAGTGACTGAGAAAGAATATATCATGGGAAGAGTCGTGTTTTAATAATATTAATTTGGAAGTGTGGGGAAAGAGATTGCAGGTGCGTGAGTGAAAGCAAGGAGACCAGTGAGGAGATTAAATCAAACAGTCTGTGTGTAAAGCTGTAAGAGTTTAGACTAGGCTGGCAGTAAAAGATTTCAAAAGATGGCACCAAAATGAGAGCTATGACAAAAAGTGGGATCAACAAGATATGATGACTAAATATAGGAGAGGAGGAAGATCAAAGGTAGTTTTAAGACTTAGGGAGCAAGAGAACAATGGCACTGGTAACAGGAATAATACAAGACAAGGGAAAAACCAAACCAGTCTGCATAGAAAATTACAAGATCTGTCTTGAACACTAGAATTTAATGTGATAGTAGGGAATCCCATATGGAGCTGTCTAGCAGACAGCTAGAAACAGGAGACTGAACATCAAAAAAAAGTCAGGGCCAGAGATTTTTTCTGAACCCAGACTGGAGTTCACTGCAGCCTTGAACTCCTGGGCTTAAGCTCTCCTGCTGCCTCAGCCTCCCGAATAGCTGGAACTACAGGTGGGTGCCACCAAGCCCAGCTACTTGTTTTTTGTTTGTTTGTTTATTTTTGGTAAAGATGGGGTCTCGCTATGTTGCCCAAGCTGGTCTCAAACTCCTGGCCTCAAGCAATCCTCCCTCCCACCTCAGCCTCCCAACGTGATCAGATTACAGGCATGAGCCACTGAGCCTTGCCAGGGCCAGAGATTTATCAAAGAAAGTCAGAGAAATGGATGTCCTTATCCAAAGAGATAGTCAATAAAGTAAAAAACAGAAAGATTAACTTTGCCCTAGACAAATTGATAATTAGGGAGAAGATAGAGGATAATACAAAATAAAAAAGACGCTAGGTTGTCAAAGAGGATAAAAAGCACCAGGACCACAGGCTATCACAGAAACGAAGGAAAGAGAGTTTTAAGGAGGACATAATTCATAGTGTTAATTGCAAAGGAGAAATGAGAAAGAGAACGGTAGACAGCACAAGGGATTGGGCCAAGTTTGCTTGCAAGCAAGACAACAGAGTAAGAAGAACAAAAAGAATGCATGAGGCTAATGTCATAGGGGACCTAGAAGCAGTGGAACGGAGGCAGCAGGCACAAAGCTCTCATTAGAGAGAGAAGTCTGGAAAGTGAACAATTGGACAGCAAACTTGAGAGGACAACAAAGTGCAGCATGGGTTTAATTCAAAATGGGGGAAGACTTCTGAGTTTGATCACAAAGAGGAAGAAGACAGGGAAGAAGAAATTATACAGTAATAATGGCTGTCTGAAGAAAAAAATTAAAAGAAAACCAAACATTTGCATATATGTGTACAGAAGTATCCAGAATAGAACATTAACTAATGTCCAGAGTTACCTGGGCTTTCTGTAATGGTGCCATCCGGCAGCAGAGCACTGCAGTACACTTCATACAAATTTGTAGGAAAATGTTTTTGTAATTGTTTGAACTGGAGTCTTGGCTAGAATTTAATATGAGTGACAATGTGGAGCCATCGATGATTAATCCATATTCCTGATGTTCTGTCCATGCTCTGAAAAAGAAAAACAATGCTGTGTTTGAATCTATTATACATTTCTATATAGAATCTTGATTTTTTTTTAACCACAAAGAGGAGGGTCCCAGAAAAGATGAGTTATCAATCTGGTTACTTGACCTGTTCATTCTAAAGAAGTAACTGTCTCTAACAATGGCACAACAGTGACTTTCAATCACATCTTTGAGACTCATGCTGCACATGTAGATGACGGTAAGTTCTATTTAATAAACGGTATAGAAATAAAGGAGGTTGAGCAGCCTGCCTTTGTATAAGAAATTCAAGGTGAATATTTGGAATTATAGATCAGTCACTCAAACTCTGATATGAAGACAAATCATCAGTTAATTGAAACTCCCTAACAACATGGAGAAAAGAAAAAATGGTTTTAGGGTAAACAAATCAGAGACCTTTCTCTAATATCTCTGCCTGAGTGAAAATACCTATCCATAGAAGATGGCCTCTCAAATATGACAGTATCTAAAAGACATGATGTTCATTGAAGAATGCCATACAATTCTAATATACATTCCTTAAATAAGTATTATTTATACTAGCTTAGTGGTTCCCAACCCTAATCTTCCTGTTAGAAATATCTGGGTGGCTTTAAAAAATTGCCCATGCCTGGGATCCATCCCCAGACCAATTAAATCACAGTACCTTGGGCTTGGCTATATGCAGGTATATTTTAAAAGCTCCCTGGGTGGTTCTTATGTATAGCCGGGACTAAGAGGTATTAGGTACCAGGAAAGACAAATGTAATAGGTGACAAGTATTTAAGAAAAATATATGGGGGAAAACTTACAACTGAGAAAATTCTACCAATTAAAATTCTTTTTGCAATTAAAAAAACAGTGGTTATTCAATTTTTGTTCAGGGAATCTTACGTGCCATTTGAGAACCACTGCAGTAGAAGCATTAGACACAGAAGGATCTCATAGTTATAGATTTTGCTATCTAATTTCATGCTACTCAACATTTAATGTACAAAGGAATCACCTGGGGATCTTGTTAAAATGCAGATTCTGATTCAGTAGGTCTGGGGTGGGACATGAGATTTTTGCATTTCTAATAAGCTGCCCAGTGACAATGGAGCTGCTATGCTATAGACTAAACTTTGAACAGCGAGGGCCTAATATACCTCAACGCTCCTTTATTCCATATTTCTTCAGTGTATACTGCTAATGCCATAATATATTGTACTTATCCATATTTTGCTTCATAATTTTATGAGCACTTTTTATTCACTAATTAAAGAAACAACCATTATGTGTTCTCTTTCTTTGTTCCCCTACTCATATAACTGACTTACTGGCCAGAAAACAGCAGTTCAATAATCAAGCAAGCAATATTTGTAAGCACCAACTATAAGCAGGCCATATAGGAGAATACAAGTAATTATTGACTAATCTTTTTTTTTAGAGAATAGAAAATCTCCTTAGAGTGACAGAAGCATACATGAGAGAACATACCGGACCAAACAAGATAATAAATGGTTAACACCCAGTTATTGGGATAATAAATCACACAGGAAAGAACAGTGGGTTCTTGGTGGTGTGATATCTAAAGTGGGACTTGAAAGACAGAGAAGAAAGAGGTGAAGGGAGAGAATGAATGTTGTGGCACACTGGGAAAGCAAAGTGAAAAAGTCACTTAAGGCCTTTGGTGTACCTGAATCTCTGGGTAATGGAGAACCACTACAGGTTTCAGAGCATGGTTGTGATATAAACAGTGCTTCACTTAAAGAACACTCACCTGGCAGAGGGGCATAAGGGATCTGAGGTGTGAGGTGCTAGGCCTTGGATGTGGGGCACTTGTGGTGAGAATGGGAGCAGGATAAGGCTTGGGGGCTGATTTGAAGTGGAAGAGGCAAAGGAGCAGAAGAAGCTGGCAAAGGCAATTCTGGGTCTGAAGCCTCTGTAACTGGGGAACAACCTGTGCCCGATTCCAAACAGATAACCAGGAAGAGGGGTTGATCTGAGATGGTGATGGTGTGGTAAGTTTTCCATACACCTTGGCTTTTGCAAAAGTGCCCCAGAGCTATTAAATGGTGCTATGAACCGAACTGTGTTCCTTCAAAATTCACATGTTGAAGCCCTACCCTCAATGTGATGTTACTTGGAGATGGGGCCTTTAGGAAGTGACTAAGTTTAGATAAGGTCAAGAGGGTGGGGCCTTAGCGATGGGATCTGTGCCTGTTATGGACTGAATTATGTTCTTCCAAAATGTATCTGTTGAAGTCCTAACTCCCAATGTTACGGTATTAGGAGATAGGGCCTTTGGGAGGTAATCATGTTTAGATGAGTTAATGAAGGTGGGGTCCCCAGATTGGTTTACTGCTCTTAGAAGAGGAAGAGACACCAGAACTCCCTCTGCCATGTGAAGACACAGAAAGAAGGCAGCCATCTGCAAGCCAGAAGAGGGGCATCATCAGAAACCAACCATGCTGGCACTCCAGTCATAGACTTTTAGCCGCTAGAACTGTGAGAATTAAATTTCTGTTGTCTAAGCCACCCAATCTATGTTATGTTGTTATGGCAGCCCAAGCAGACTAAGACAAAAGGACAAGTAAAATTCATCTAATTTGGACTGTCTTTTTAAGTACTATTTGGCTACAGAAAGGAAACATTTCTCACGGAAAATTAATAAAAACCTGTTTATTCTCACTAACGCCCAAATACCAGAATAACAACAGCTGTTTTAGAATTGGCTATAGCTTCGTGAATTTGGGCTATTCATTTTTAAAGCTAAGTTTAAACACTAGAGAAGAAGATCTAGATCCAGCACAGTTTAAAAGTATGGGCCCTGGAATTGGATAGGCTTTTTTAACCCCTTAATAGTTGAGTAATCTTGAACAAGCCATTTCATCTTGCTGAGCTTCAGCTTCCCTATCTGTAAAATGAAGAAAATAAGATTGCCTAACTAGGTTGTTAATACTGATTAAATGAGAATAATCATACAAAGCACTTAACACTGTTTGTGGAACATAAAGTGTGCTCAAGAAATGGAAAATAATATTGCTTACGGGTCTCTGGAGTTAGTGCAGGCAAATTCAAAAGCATTCCAAAAAAGGAAATCAATTTGCTTATGGCTAAGGTAAATTCAAGTAATTGGCTCAGACAAGACTGAGCCTTGATCGATGGGAAGTATAGAAGATATATCTCTGGGCATTGAATTATTATGGATGAGTAGCTTTCCTTGACTCTTAAATTCCACAGGTTCTTCCTAAGCAGCTAGCTGAAAGCAGAGTCAAAGTGGCCATGTTAACAAGTATTTGGCTCCCTTTGGAGTTCTGGGGCATGAGAATCCACAGAAAAGTGTTCCAGAACGCAAAGTGCATGGAAACTATTAGAGAGACTGATTATATTCAATTTAAGAGACCATGAAAAGGAATATTTTTTCTTAACATAGACCAGGCCAGAATATCAATATTGAATACCCATACTCCAAACATTTAAAAATTGAACTATTTTTCTTTTTTCTATTTCTGCATATTATGGGGGTACAAATGTTTAGGTTACGTTGCCCTTGCCCGCCACCCAGTCAGAGCTTCAAGCATGTCCATCCCCCAGATGGTGCGCATGAACTATTTTTCTAAACCCTGAGAAATGCTAAGTTTTCTTTTAAGTTAAAAGAGAGATGGAAAGTGCCAAATAATTTCAAATGGGCTATTAGCCAAGTCTCAGGGAAGATTTTAACTTGTAAGGATAAAACACCTGCAAATACAAAATGATAAATTACAGAAAATAGAGCTTGTTGCTTAAGCAGCTATGATTTACATCTGTACCAATGTCTAAATATAAGAAACTAATGCACTTTCTTACTTTTTAAGGCTTCTAGTATTTTTAGGAAATTCATACAGCAACTTCTTACGATATTCTATCAACAATTCATGTAATCGATCTTCTTTCCTTTCACTTTCTTCAATAGTTTTTGTGGTCAGTTCCAAGAGCTCGGTGTTGGTTTGGAAAAGGCGGCAGGCATAGCACGTGGATTTTGCTGTCTCCATCTTGTCCCCAGTAAGCACCCAGACTTTCAGGCCTGCTGCATGTAGACCTTCAATGGTCTCCGCAGCTTGATCTTGTAGCCTGGGAACACAACGGAAACCCTGTTATCCTCTAAAATTCCTCATCAAGATTCTACAAAAAGGCTTGCTAAAGAGAATGTTTTTATGACTCATAGCAATTCTAGAGTCCTGACACCTTATCATGGTTGGTTTTCTTATATATCCCCTATTCACTGTGAGAGTATTATCACTGGCATAGTTTTACGTATTAAAGTGAATTTCAAACAATGAAGTTTGGAAAAGTTTGTGATACCTTTCGAGGTAACTAGTATCCAGTGACAGAATTGAGAATTGTCACCCCAAGCTAAAATGTTCAGAAACTCACCAAACGTTTGTATTTATTGTCCCTTTAGCAAATTTCATGACATGTTATATCTCACCACATAAACACTTAACATGGTTCAAAATATAAAAAACCAAACACATGTTAATCAGATACTGAGAGAAGTTAGTAAATGCCCATCCCTGAGGAGCTTTAAGAACAAGAATGCACATCACCTGGAATGAGAATTTAAGTATAATTCTGAAAGGCAAGGATAGAAAAATAATACTTACTTTGGGTTCCTTTTGGCCACAGAATAACAATGAAATTCGACTAAATGAATTTCATTAGAATTTCGATACCTTCCAATGTATTGGCTAAATATATGTTCGTAACTTTTGTTTGGTTAAGTCTTATAATTTGCATTTATAATTTTTAGAAAACTCCCCAAATATTAAGAATCTGAAACTTATTATTTCAAGTAGACCAATGCCGGAATCCTACAATCATGTCTGAAAGAGCTCAGCCTTTATAGTTAAAAGCAAATTATTTTAAAGTATACAAAAACACTCTGGTCTGTTAAACCAGGTTAGATTAAGCTCTCATGTTTCCTCTACCTTGAATTTCCTTTCTGCTCACCTCTGTCAAAATCTTAGCCCTTCTTTCAGGCACCAGCTCAAAGGATGGCTCTAGCACCCCTTTCTAAACATGCCAAAGCTATTTCATAAACATCTGCATAAGTAAATTGATGGCTTAGTAAATGTTCAAAAGATCTTAGTGATAACTGATTCATTCTTCTAAGTTATATGTATTTAACTTAAAAATCATTCCCACAAACAGTTCAAAATCTGGTATAATTTTTCGTACGTGCTACAATAAATGAATCTTTAAGCCTATAATGACAACAAAGCTAAATCAAAGATTTCAAACCTTGAGAATAAATTACTAATCTAAGACAGATCCCACCCTAATGACTGGTCACGTAAATAACAAGAGTATCATTTTCTAGTTACTTGTCTTCCACTGCAGTGGCTCCAATTAAATTCATGTTTGTCTCAATATCATCAAAAACCTTTTCCATTTTTTCTTCTCTGTCTTGTAAGGCCAGTTTTGCCTCTACGAGCTGTCTGTTAATTATTTCATAATCATCTGGAGCAATTTCTTTGAAGGCTACACAGAGTGTCCGGTACCCATCCTAGAAGTAAAGGAGGAAATCTGTAGTTATCCTCATAATAATGGAAAAAAAAACCCACACTCTTTTTAAATATTCTTGCTTTACCCATATATACAGAATAGAAATTCTGACAGGTTTTTAGTTTAAAAATTAAACAGATTCCAACTAAAAAGGTAACATTCAATTAGGTTCAGAATAACAAAATAATAGCTCTTTTAATGTACTCACCATCAAATTGGTATTAACTGATCAACACATAAGTGTACATATAAGAATAACATCTATTAGATGTTGGGCGGGGGGGGAGGGGACGGGTATTTGCACACACAAAGACTGCAACGCGCACCATCCAAGTCTCGGACTTGGCGGGGAGGGGACGGGCAAGGGCAACATATGTAACCTAAACATCTGTACTCCCATAATATGCTGAAATAAAAAAAAAAAAAGATTCTTGAAAAGTCTTCAAGGCTATAAATTCTGACCAGACACCCGCTCCAGGATAACATTTTATATTAAAATGAGAGAAGTAACATTATTAAATCCCCAAACACAAAAAATAGACCACAAAAATAAATTAAAATTCATTTGAGCATTCGTTTAAATAGCAATTCCTATAAACATGGTCATCTCTAGCATTTTTGTTTACTTATTGGTAGGAGGAGGGGTATAGGCTCACCATTGCATTACGTTCCACATGGACTTTAGTTAACTCAATTTCATGATTTTGCACCCTGGGGAAAACTGCTGAGTCTGCTCCTTTACAAAAGAGAAGTATGTCTCCTAAAATAACCAAAGTACTTGAATTAGAATTTTAAGACTGGCATTGGGAACTATTAAAGTAGCGTCTCCCACCCAGGCATTGTATATTCTGAGCCTGCCTTGCAAAGCTCACCTAAATGGAATGAGACATCTTGACCTTTAGTCTGTCAGGAGAACATTCACCACCTCTTCAGGCTATTATGGATACAACTAAAAAGCCAGAGTTTACAACATGCACCTCTGTTAAAATGTAAGTCCTCCCAGCAAATTATGAAGGACTGGGCTTTTGTCAAGGAGCTGCAACTGAATTCTTTTTGAAAATGTAGTCAGCCATGGCCTAGAGCGCCATGAATATAGCATCTGCAAATGTCAAGAACCAAACTCAAGCTCAAATAAGCTGACAACATTTTGAATAAACTATACAAATTAACTTTTAAAATGCTGGCTTAATGGTTTTTACTGGAATTTTGAGAATAGCTTTGCAGAATTCTGGTGCAACTGCAGCTTTAGATCAGTTCATGCACCCAGGGAATATTCACATTTGAGCACTAAGACATACACTTTATCCTTATAAGGGAAATAGCTGAGTTCAACAAATTAAAAAGTGTAGCTCTGAGGTCAATGAACTTTGCAGACCACTTCCCCAGACATTTCACCATTTCTAGAACATACACATGGATATACACACGAGAACAGCAAGTATTCGAAATGTTTTTTTTTTCATTTCCTCTTACACATCTAAAATGTGTTTAAAAGTTACAAAACAAATTCCACAGTCACGTGCTAAAATCGATTTCATGACTTTGCAGTCACACCACAAAGTATGAATACAGTGGGATATGCTCCCCCAAGAGTCTGTCTGCATCCTCCCATTCTCACATTAAGGGATTCAGAACAGATTTCATGCTAAAAAGTAAATTACTGGGAAATAAATCAAGGATATTTTACAAACAAACCACCTGGGCACACCACACACATACACACAAACACATGCCGAAAGCCTGCAAATGAAGCGGGAGTGCTCCCCCCTGGGTCTTGCAGAATCTGAGCAGAAGGCAAACCACCATGGTGCCTTGCAAAGACATGGGGGAGCCTGGGACGATGGTACCAGTTGCCCTGCAAAGGGCAAGCTTTACTGTCAAAGAGCCCAAGCTCTAGTGTGAAACCGCAATGCCCTTTAGCAGAAGTCATCTCTACCTCATCTGCATCCAGGGAGTGTAAAGCAGTAGGGGAATCAGAAAGGTCAGGGAGGGATAACCAGCAACTCTCTGCACTCAAGGCTTCTGCTGCTAGAAATCCCAAACCACCCAACTATACTGAGTTGCTACATAGAAACATTACTGGTGACTAGTCAGTGCCCTGAGCCATACAAAAGTCACCCTTTAAGTTCCTGTTT
Source organism: Indri indri (assembly GCA_004363605.1). NCBI lineage: Eukaryota > Metazoa > Chordata > Mammalia > Primates > Indriidae > Indri > Indri indri. The sequence goes on from RJWJ010001320.1 coordinate 85,930, forward strand.
GGACACCCAGAGTAGAGGAATAAAGTTCTATTTCTAAGAAAATGCATATACTGTTGCATCAGGGCTTCTGTCACTGACAGTTTGGCAAACTAAACATATGTCCTTAAATAAATACATGAAGTCACATAAAAAAGCCATTGCTTTGAATGACTTTAGCTAATCCAAAACCACTATATGAAATGATTCTCTTTCCTGATACAGCTGATTAACATATATGCCTACAATTGAAAAAAGGGAAAAAGTCAAGTTTTAAGATATATACCTTCTTGAGTCTTCACAATTACACTCATACGTCGGCGGACAGAATCAAAGTTTAAGGTGTGGAGAAGTTCATACCTTTAAGAGAAACGAGAAAAGTAAAATACCTAGACCACACTGAGAAAAATAAAACACAATAGAAATCTTAAGATATTTTAACATCTTAGATGAACAGATAGCTCTCCTCTTTGGGTGAGGGTCACTGGTTGTGTGCACAACTGATACTTTCCCTTGTCTTGAAATTTCTCTGCATGCCGAATATGCTGTCAGAGAACACCAGTGTTGGTTAAAGGGTATTTATAGCCTCTCACTATATTACTTAAAACGGTAAGGAGAATGACTACGTAGGAATGGAGGACAAAGAGCTGTCCCACTAAGCTATATCTGGAGGGGTCTAGAAATAGTCCCACTCTGCCAATTATAATTATTTTACTAGCATCTATGGAGTACCTATTATGTGCCAGGCACAGTGCTAGGTGCTGGGAAACAAAGATGAATCTGCCAGAGTCCCTTCCCTCAAGGAGCTCACTACATGATAATGGAGACAGAGGATAATAACTACTCTCCCAGTTTGTTGAATACTATAATAAAGGCACTCACGGGGGAGATGTGAAAGCACAGAAGGAAGCCATCTGAAGGCTGGCTTTCTGGAAGAGGTTGTGCCTGAACTGGGTTCTGCAAGAGTAATAATATGATGAAGAAAGAGGACCGTGGCATTCTGAGTAGAGGAAAGAGCATGTGCAAAGGCACAGAATCACGAGAGAACGTGGCTGACAGGGGACTTTAAGCAGTTCACTAATGCCCGAAAAACTCATTGATGAGGAAACAGTAGGAGATGAAGCAAGAAATGTAAGCAGAGGCTGGAAACTGAGAACTCTGTAGGCCATTTGGGATTTTATCCTAAGAACAACAGAAAGCCAATGAGGGGTTTAAACTGTGCAGTGACATGATGAGATTGATCAGATTTTTCTGTGGATTGCTGAACAATTAATCAGATGAAGGGATACAGAAGAGTTAAAACAAGAAATAATTATTACAAAGTATGTAAGGGAATATTTTCCTTAAAATAAACAACTTGGATACATGTATTTAACATAAAAATATTTACTACATGGCTTGTTTTTGGTGGGAAGTAGGGGGTCATTGGTTTGGGGGGAATGTGTTTATATAAGACATTTACATGTAGCATCTCCTTTGGTGTTGGCCAGATGGGGGCACTGTTTTGGACTGATTAAAATCTGAACTGACAATGACCCTGGGTCCTTGGCAGTCAGATGCCCTCCTTCTGGGCTTTTGAGCATCCTTCCCCGAGGGGGCACATTACCCAAAGCACCTCTACATGTATCACAGGTTTCTGAGATGGATCTCAGGAAACCATAGGGGCCAGAATGGAAGTCAGGTAAAATAATTCCATTTCAAGTTCAGATGAAGAAATTGAAATTAATCACAGAGCCTAATTAAGCCAAAGTAGCTTTGTTCATTGGTGTCTTTGTGGCAAAAGAGGAAAGGTGGAAATACTTCTGTGTCAAGTACTAGCCCTGAGGTTCACACCTGAACATCTAGAACAAGACAAAGGTTCTGGTTCACACCAAAGCTACCATTATGGGCTGTGCTTATAATCCCAGAGTGATTGCTAGGATTCTGGACAGCAGAAGGTTTAATGTATATTCACTGATTTTTCCTGGAGCATGTGTTAGAGGCCTGAAATGGCATCTAGATTTCAGAAGTATTCCAGGCAGACTCTCTTTCTGGCTACTAGACCCATATGTGAACCAAATTGGAATTTCCACTACAAATCCCCGTTTCTGCCATTCTATGAAAAATGGCTTCTATTCCAACTAAATTTATATAAAACTCTGAACTGTTAGAGCAGAGTCCTGTATTTATAGGGGCATCAATTTCCTTTGCTGCCCTGCCTGAATCCATTTAAAGTTGACTGTGGGGTTAGGAAGTGACCGACAAACATCAAACACAGAGCTACTTACTCTTCTATTTCTTTTCTTTGGTTCTCTACTCTCATATGTCCATTCCGATTTCCTAAAAATGTGAACCCGTACCTATCAAAAACAATAAAAAAGACCTTTGTGTACCTGTATAGAATGATTAATTTTATCTTGCATTGGGGCTACTCATGCTTGTTTATTCTTTTCTTTGCTTTCATATAATCTCAACCTAGAACTGCACTTCCCTTTCCTGGATGAATTGGTAACACAGAGCAACAAATTATTGTAACCAAGGGAGAGGCAATTTGTAATTCCAATTCTGCACCTAACACACTGGGTGACCTTTTAGCCATGTAATCATCCTGGGCCTCATGGGTAAAACTGGACTGTCAGTTATCAAATGACACCAAAATTGCTGGGAGCACTTCAGAAATAACATGTGTTATACAAAAAGTGGCCACTGTTGTATGATTTGCAAAACATAATATGAACATTCAGACTTCTGGCTGGCATGCATAAATAGTAAGGCAAGTTATATCGATGCATCACTATTTTCTTTTTGGTCTTAGTTGGTTAGGTTTGGGAATTTTCCACAAACTTCTGGATAAAGCACATTTTTTATATTAAATAACAGGCGATGTACACAATAAGGTTACTGAAGCAAACAGGGAAAACCAAAATAACTTCTGTCCTCTTGTGATTTCACTTTCTCAGAAGTACCAAGTGCTTACTTTTTAGCTCCTTTCACCAAAGCTATTTCATCTGGTGAAGAGGAGATATAGGTTAATTCAGCTGATTCTGTAGCTCCATCGACAGCATCATTCATTTTAATTTCTACAGTATGACATAAACACAAGGCACGCAGAAAGAGTTCTTCCCGATTCTGTGGAACAGCAACAGAAGAATGGCTATTATTTTTTATTTTGATCACTCAGTAAGTAACTAGGCAGTGAACAGAAAAAAAGATACTAATGTGAGAGAATGTTATAGCCTCAAGCAAGCTGAGTAACATAAATCTATAAATTCCTAATACACAAATAAGCTATATATCATCCTCTTAGTACCCAACAGAGTTCCTGGTTCTCAGCTAGTGTACCCTAAAGGCTGCGTTAACTCATTCAGGTTATTATAGGGCCACCTAAACAAAAGCAGTGACTTCTTCATGGTCTAAAAGAGTTCATTCAGTATTTAATTCACAATCCAGCAATAGCTCAGGTGTAGGGAGACTCTGGTTCATTTAATGCCTAGATACCCCTGGGACTGTAATCATTTGAATAGACATCATTCTTGAAGGAGCTTATATTTGAAAAGATAAAGCACAAAAAATTATGATCACACTGACAGGCAAGCTTTCACCCAAATGTCATTTCCCACAATTCTCTCTACTTGTAAATTATACTAGTTTACAAATTCCAGAGGTGTTAGTAAAACAAGAAAGGTGAAGCCAAAAGAATAAACAAATGGTTATTCAAAAGTCTATGTTATATGCCTACTGGAAAATTCTTTCCACTATGCAGGTTTAACACATGCATACACAGATAGATTTCTCAGATAAAATGGTGATACAGAAAATGCCACCTTATCTGCTTTGTCAAAATACGTTAAAGGTCCATCCGTTTGAGATGATCCATCAACCTCCTGAGTTACACCTTTGTATCTGTGCCCATCTATGCAGCATTCAATGAATTCCATGCTGTTTTCAGTGAGTGTTCCAGTCTTATCTGTAAATACATAATCTACCTAAAAACAAAAACACAAACATACACATTTTTAGTTTCTTCAGTCTGATTAATTTTTAATTCAATATAAGGCAGGGCTATTTTCATATCCATAGAAAATCATAGAAAATCACCTCTTCTAAGACTTCTTGTCAAATGTTCAGACAATTACAAAGGCAATATTATCACAGAGATGAGAAATAAATGAGTATTTTTAAAGACACTGAAGTAGTATCATATATCTAAGGGTAGACCTACTCAAATGTAATTAATAGGAAGAAAAAAATGCAACCACTCTATCAAACTGAGAACCCCTCAATTTAAATTAACCTGTTTAAATGTAAAGAAGTTACATAAGAAAAGTCAATTTTCCAAGTGGGAAATAAGAATATATTGATCACTTATTTCACACTCAGACACACACACATATAAACACACTTTATGAGCTGGTATGTACATTACCCATTAAAAATATTTAATAGGAGCTTAAATTAACTGGGAAGTAGCAAAATAAAATAAAAACTAATAGAGTTTCTTTTGCCCCTTGAAAAGTAAAATTTTCCATAAAAATACTGGATTGAAGTAAAATGCATTATATCATATAATGTACATAAGAACTACAAAATACAGAGGAAATAATAATAATGTTAACAGTTACCTAGTTGGGACATATAATATGTCAATAGTGATCAAAACATAACTGAAATTTCTTTCAACATGCTATGCATATTTTAATATACCTCAAAGAAGTTTCCAAATTAAATAAAAAGCAGAGTTCGTAATGATGGGCTAAAGTATAAGACAAGGATATTTTCATAAATAATGGAAAAAATAAGCTATGAATCAATTTTCCATTAAAATAAACCATTTTGAGCATTGCCATTTTATCTCAGTTTTTTATCTCTTCTATTTATAACATCTGGCTTTTGGAAACCCACAATTTTATCCTTTTTGGCAATTTATGCTTAAATAGTTAAAATTATGGGCTGACAGGAACAAGCATAAGTACAAGATTAAGGTTTTTATTATGTAAGGGAGAAAGAGATGAACTCCTGCAGTAGTTGCTTTCTAATTATTTTCAAAGCTTTTCACGGTAGCAGCACTGGCACAAATACAGCATTCCAATCTTCCCTTTTTTCCTGTTAAGCCAGCCAAGTTTGAATTCTCTCTTTAAATTAATCCAAGTGGTATTATTCATGTATTGTTTAGATTTTCCCAGTTAAAATGAAATTCTTTGGGGTTTTTTTATGATCAAAATTATTAACTTTCATTTTCTCCTGAAGTCTGTCCTGCGTTGTTTCACCTCCTGCCCTTGGATGAGCATTAACCCATACAGAATCTCTTTTTTTTTATTTCAGCATATTATGGGGGTACAGATATTTAGGTTACGTATGTTGCCCTTACCCCCCATCCCCCCTGAGTCCGAGTTTCAAGCATGTCCATCTCTCAGATGGTGGGCACAGAATCTCTTTTATTAGTGTGAAAGGTGGTAGCTTTAAAATATAAAGTACAATTTATTTGCCTATACATAATAGTTTGGGCAGTATGGATCTGCACATATTGAATCTCACAGGTTTAGGCCAACAAATTATACCCAAATGTAGCAATTATTAAACAGTAGCATGTGTCACATGCATTTGGAGGGCTTGTTAAAACTCAGATCTCTGGGCTTTACCTCCAGAGTTTCTGATTCAGTAGGTCTGAGGTGGGGCCAGACCTACTGAAATTTGCATCTCTAAGTTCCCAGGTGATGCTGATGCTGTTTGTATCAGGATTATACTTACAGAAACACTGCCCTAATATATGCCATCTACTCAGAAAGAAGGGAAGTTGGGATCAGCTGTGATTCATATTAAAAAGTATTCTCATATTTAAAGGACAGCGAGGGATAAAGAGAAAGGCTGCTACTTGACTCTGACTATCGAAGCAGCCTCTTCCTTTTTGGCCTTGCTGAAAAGCCTCCTTTATATCAACAAGCTCAAACTCATAGTTTTATAGATGGAAAGCCTAAATTGAGTATGATATTGTAAAATACATATTTGATCTTCCTCCCTGTTTCCTGACATAAAGCTCCTAAAATTACCCTTGGAATCTCCAGAGTGATAAGAGTGTCTTTAGTATGCTAACAAAATGGCTGATGGCTAAGGGGCCCCTACTTCAGGATGGGGGCTAATCTTGCAGAGACCAAGGCACGATTAGAGGGTTGAGACTTTCAGCCCCACCCCTGACCTGGGGTGGGAGAAAGAAGAAGGACTAAAGGTTAAGCTGATAACCAATGGCCAGTGATTTAATCAATCATGCCTATGTGACAGGGCTTCCATAAACCCCCCAAAAAACAGGTTCAAAGAACTTCCAGATAGCTGAACATGTGGAAGTTCCTGATGGGTGGCATGTCTGGAGGGTTCATGGAAGCTCTGTGCCTCTTCTCATATAACTCATCTCATATGCATGTCTTCCATCTGGCTGTTCATTTATATCCTTTGTCATATTGTTTTATAATAAACCAGGAAACATGAGTGTTTCCCTGAGTTCTGTAAGCTGCTCTAGCAAGTTGATCAAATGAATAGGAAGAGGGTTGTGGGAACTCCGACTTACAACTGGTCAGGCAGAAACACAGGTTATGATCTGTGCTTGTGATTGGCATCAGCACTGGGGAACAGTCTTGTGGGACTGAGCCCTCAATCTGTGGGATCTAACACTAACTCCAGGTAGCTTGTGTCAAAATTGAAATGAATTAGAGGACACCCAGCTGGTTTCCACTGGAGAATTGACTGCTTGGTGTGTAGGAAAAAAATCTCACGTATCTTGTGTCAGAGGTGTTATGTTGAGAGTGGCTGTGTGAGAATAGTGAAGGAAAAAGGAAAAAACTTTTTTTTTCTATTTCTTAGTGAGGTAGCTACTATAGGGTTCCTAAGAGCTCTGAACTATATGTTGAACATGTGAAATTACCTATATTGTAGGTCAAAAATTTTTATATGGTTCAACCTCATGGAACAATTGGACTCCATCTTGGCTCCACCACCTACTAGTTTTGTGACCTTGGGAAAATCTCTTCATCTTTCTGAACTTTAAATATTAACCTTAAATAACAATACCTGCTACATAAGACTTAATCCTTAGATTAAAAAACAAAGCTCAATAATAAACATGTTCTGTAAGCCATAAGGTGCTTTATTATTGATTGTCACTGCTGTTGACTTGACCAAAATCCCACAGTACTAGACTCTTTCATTGTCCCACATTCTCTAATTTTTCTGATTGATTATGATCATATTGCTATAGTTAGGTCTGATGTGTGTGTTTCCCCAACTGTATGGTAAACAATTTGAGGGTTTCTTGTTTACTTTACAATAGTAACCTTGGTACCTAGAACACATCCCAGGTACACAGAAGCAGCTGAACAAATAGTCACTGGAATTATTGGAATTAGAGTATATACTTAGACTATAATGTTATACCATTAGGCATAACTGCAAGACTGGGAGGGGAAATGAAGAAGGCTAGCCCTACAATTTTCTCAAGATGCATTAAAACCATTTGGTTGTCCACACGATTAATGTCTAATCATAAAAGACCCCATTATTTTCCAACTGAGCTGAGCAGTCTACTTCCTTTTGTTTTTCACATCAAACACCATCCTAAACATTTCTTTGTTTTTTAAATACCAGTGTGGGTCATTTTAAAGAGGTTAAACAAATGCTTGCAATGGTATTGAAGGGAATTAATTGACATTGCCTTTAGTAACATTAAAAACCCCATAGATCTTAAATTATGACTCATCAAAGAGGAAATTCGTTACACTTAATTTTGTGTGTACTGGTCCATTGAATGTTAAATGGCCCAAGAAACTATTTCGAGACTTCTTTGCATTTTTATTCAGGTAGATTTTCTATACATGCAAGCTGATAACGATGGCAAATAGTTTACACACTATTAATTGAAGTGGTGGTCTGGCTATTAACTTAGTGATTTGACTAAATGACAATCACATCCAGAAATGCAAAGTTAGGTGGAGGAAGGGAGTGATGGCTAAAAGGAAAACTGTAGCTTCTTTTCACTGATCAAATTTACCAGATCATTACCCAAAGCTCTACTTTGCTTTCTGCGTGTTAATACAGTCTGAGAAGAACAAGGTAATATGGAATCTGCTGAGGTAGAGATCCGAAAGAAAGAGATAAGAGTCTCATCAAGTGAAACCTGGCCTGGGAATCCTATCTGTTTCTGGTGAACATTGAGTATCATATTTGGAATGATGGCTATTCTATTTGCAGTATATAATTGAGGCTAGTCCCAGGCTAGCCATGCTCATCCTTGGGTGGCTTAAATCACAGAGCCAGGCACTGAATCTAGAACAGGCAGATTTATTCAGCATCCAGAGTGAACCACTAAAATAGCTGTCAAGGAAAGGCTCACCAGAGGTGGCTTGTATACTCAAAAATATTTTTAATGCAAAAAAAAAGTCTGTAAAATTATGGCTTTTATTGGAACTAGAGTAGTTCTACATAGAAAGCTCTGTCCTTAGACAGAAAACTTCTTGTTTAAAAAGGCCAGGATCAGTTGTGGAAGCTCACATTACCAACAAAAGAATCTTCTGGGAACAGTATCTAAGGGAAAAGCCATTCATACATTCATTTTTTATCCTATTCTTGGTGCCTCAGTATCTACGTGGGATGCAGACTCCATGGTCTGAGATACCGGTGTCCTGAAGTCAGTTCTAAACAAAATGATATCTGGATAATATTTACTGTTTCAACTGAAGTTAAGAGGGTACTTTGGTTTAGGCTAAGGCTGGGGAACCTGTGGCCTTCTGATTTCAAGATTGTTCTTTTTAAGCACTGAAAGAGGCAAGAAAAGCTTCATCTTTCTCTGCTGCACCCCTTTTAATAAAAGAATTTGTCCTGTAAAATTTGGATTCAATCAAAAGGCTGCACTTAAGGGCCTGGAAGGCCACATGTACCTCTAGGCAAATGCTGTGTCAAAAGCAGAAATAGAGTGGGGGCAGTGGGAAGGCTACACCTAGGCAGAGAGTGTTTTGAGCGATAGATGCAAATGAGCCCCATTTAAAACAAGTGTGAGGCCCTGTTCCAGCCACACAGTTTCATTAACTGAATTTGCATCTCCCTATCATAGAAATGACATTTCCACAGCATTGACATTCAAAATGTCGTGAGAATCAAATGCAAACCAAAAAATTCCCTCAACTTGTGAAGATCATTACATGACACACAGTAAATTCGAACAAGGGGAAAAACTTTCTCAATACTAATAAGAAAAACACCTAAGAAGTCATCACTTGAAGAATTATAGCTAGACTGCATTGCATTGAGAAATAAATGCACCTGGGTTAGAAATGAGGTCACAGTCTGGGTTACACTGGTATATGAAGCAAAAAACATTTTCAGGAATACATGCCCTCACATTTTCCCTTCATTTAAATTCTTGTACTGGAATAAACAACTCCGCTAGCTAGGTCTATATTCTATTTGATCAGAATGTACCAAGAAAATGTCAATAGGACAACTCTGGTCAATTTTGTTTAAGGAACAAAAAGCAATTATAAAATACCTATATTTACTACCCTGTACCCACAAATGGTTATAGGTGGTGATGAAGACTATATATTCCCTATTTCAAAGCAATAATTCATAACAACATCATCCAGTGAGCTTTAAAGACAATTTTAGTAACATTCAAATTTAATACACAAATTGCATCCTTCTCAAACATACAGGCAAAAAAACTGATGCTATATCTCTGAAAACACTGCTTAGTTTCATTACATGTCTGCATAAAAGAATTTTCTTTGAATCACATTTCCAAATGTGACACAGTCACATACATTGGTAATCCAGAATACAAAAAAATACATTTTCACGATATTGATTTATTATAAGTGAAAGTATGTTCTAACCTGACCAAGTTCTTCATTAAGGTCTGATGTGTTCACCAGGGCTCCTTCATTAATTTCTTCATCATAAAAGTCCTTATCCCATGAGATGAAGAAGGAGCCCAAGAATTTCTGCATTTCTACCGTGACGTACATGGAGACAGGAATGATAAAGTTGAATAGGACCATAAATGAAAGGAAGTCGGTGAACATTTTCAAAACCTAAAATAAAAGAGAGTTCATGCTAATTAGATGAACCACTCTATCAGATGAGTATAATAGAAACAGTTAACTTTGTATCTTTTTATTTCAATGCTGAAAGCACTGCTCTTGCTGTAAATAAGGAATCTTCCCAATGACGCTCTACCATTGTAGTCAAAATTATCACAGTATGTGAGAACATTTAAGAACACCCTCAATGTTATCATTATTCTTTGGCGTATATATCTTCTGTCAACACTTGTTTTACTTCCATAAGTTCTTTGTTTAGTCCACCCCTAGATATGAATGTGAGATCAAAGTTTATATGTAGGCATTCATTATGCTCATATTATAACATCTCACAAGATCATATTAAAATACCAGAGCTTCTTGCCAAATTGCTTCAAACTCTTAAAAAGCTAAAATCAAGCCCAGATGCCCCAAGTAAAAGAAAAAAAACCCTCTAAAACTTCTTATATATTTAATAGCTTAGGGCCACCATACAATCAAGAGAAAGCCCAGAAATTAACAAAAAGTGTCATTTCTCCGAGCAGTATTTCAATAAAGGGTGGCTTGATCGCAAAGTTCTAGAGTTACAATTTTCAGCAGAAAACAAATTACCTTCAAAGTCTCCCGCTCTTTTTGAGTCTTTTGGTTATACCAAGGTTCATCATTATGTGGGGTACTTTGCCAAACATACTTTAGAGTAGTGCATACTGCAGCTTTGGTCAGTAAGATAAATAAATACACAATCAGGAAGGCATTAATAGATCTGAAAAATAAGACAATATGGATTTTAAAACCACCTAATTACTTAAGACATCAGCCAGATATGAATTAAACTGTTCAGTTATCTAAAGCTTCTCCTGTGTATGATGTGTAACCACAGCACAAGCCTTTATTACATATGAACCTCAGTTATCACAGCTGCAGCACCACTCTCAAGTGGTAAAATGGAAACGCTAGCCCTGAACTGTTTATTGATCACCCCAAGTACAATGGCTGACTAACTTAACATCCCTTTAGTAAGGTTCCTGTAAAGTGACGGGACACATACACAGACACATACACAGACACACACGCATGCATACACACACACCATAACCTACTCAACCTTATAGAAGGAGTAGTTTGTCTCCACTTCCCTGAATCCTAAATGTTTGGGATAGAGGGCACAGTAGCAATGTGGAATCCTCAAGCTCAGTGTAGATTCTTTCAATTCAAAAGTGGAGCTAGGGAGAGGGTGGCAGTGATAATACTGGTTATCCATGCAGGTGATAGGGAGAGGGCCATACCAGTGGCACCTAGCTTAAGGATCTACCAGGTACCACTTCAATATTTTCCAGGAGACTATTATCTATGTTATAGAACCAACTTGCATACAGTAACTAGAGGACCCCAAACCATTAATTCCAGTAACAAAAAGGAATAAATTTATAGTTCAAATAAACTCTGTCCTTTAATAGTTATGTGAGCTTAGGTAAGTCGTATACCATCTCTGAGATCATTTTCTCATCTCTAAGGTGGAGAAGCTAACACAAATTACTTCACAGAGTTGTTCAGAAGACTAAACCAAATCAGACATACAAATAACTGAGCACAGTTTCTGGAACATAAACAAGTGTTTAAAATGGTAGTTGCTATTATAGTTGTTTTTTGTTATGGTTGTTATTTGGAATTACTGAAGAAGTAACTATTTCAATCAATAACAACTAAGGAAATTATGGTGCATACTAACTTTTCGACAGCAGAACGTTTCTGAGATTTCCCTTGGTAGTTTAAAGCCATTTTGGTTTCCATTCCAGTGTAAACAGCAACTCCTAAGGAATAACAGAATATAAGGAAACCTGGATTGCAAATGAACTTGTCAACCAACTCCCCACCCAGTTAGCTCTATAAATGTCTAAATCTATAAAAGTGGGAATTCTAAGTCCCCTTCCAACTCACCAGTTGATATCATTAATAGCATAATTTTTAATTCTATATAACATTTGTCATATTCCATCTTAGTTTACCATCTTATAAATTCCCAACATCTAAACAGAGGTTTAGATTAAATGGCAATATCTACCATGTTCACTTTTTAACATGCACTATTTATTCACAGGCTTTACAAAGCATATTTCTGATATGTATATCTTAAAAATTGTTTACCATATATCTTCTTAGTATTTTTTAGTGTAGCTCCTTTCAGCAAGAGATTTTCAGGTCCCAAAGACCTAAATAAAAACAACCACAGTGTATCCAAACAACACAATTGCATCATCAACTGTGGGGACAGATTTTGCTCTGAAACACATCTATCTCCAAGGGGTTCAGAATGTATCTGTCTACTTATACCATACGCTTACTCCCAAGGACAAGATGAAAGAAAGATCCCTCTCTCTGAGGTTACTTGAGGGTATAGCACAGATGGAAGCACAGTAAAGGAGTAGCCAGCAACAGTGGTAAAAAAAAATACATAAGGGGATAAAAGGATTACGAATCATAGGTAGAGAGACAAGGACAGGACAAAGCAGCAGACATAGAGAAACAGAAACAGAGGGTCACAGATAAAAAGACTGGGAAGGCAAACGCCAAGGTGGGGAAAAACACACTGACGTATTTATAGAGAGTAAACCCTCCTTTTGGAGGATCACTGGGAACTCTGTTTAACTTCTTTCTGAGTATAGATACTGTTCTGGGTGTGGCTATAAAGGGCAAGTGGAAAAGTTAAGGTAATTAACTGGATGATAAAAGAGGAAAGAAAGCATCCTTTTTTGTATGAATTGCCTCATTATAAATGATCAGACTTTCATTTTACCTAAGTCCAATTAATTCTTTCAGCATTTTATCCACTGCCTAGTCCCTCAATTACTCTCCCTTAAACCACTGTTCTCTAAGTGTATTTCCAATGTTGTTAGCCACTGTACAACCAAGGACAACACATACAGTGCCTAGAGCATGTTTGGGCACATCAGTCAAAGTGTCTGGAGCTCTGCTATTTTGGAAACCCTAAGCATTATTTCCAACAACTCCCTACCCACCAAACGCACAGAGATCCTACCACGACAACCCTACCAATTACAAGGTTGCTTATTCACCTTTATATTCCTTTCTATAAAGAAAGGTATTTGGCTATTTTAGTGAATTTAAAAGAAAAATACACCCCCAGCCAAAGGACAGATTAAAGAAATAACAAACTAACCTGGCAACAGCTTCAAGACTATTACTATAGATATTGATTCGCCCAACAAACCTGTAAAAAGAACACAATTGCAAATGTGTTTTCTATATCCAGGTGAAACCCATATACCACAAATATGAGAAGAAAGCAAAATTCAAATAATGCAGAAAAGATTAGACTCTGAACTACAAAAGCCTATTATATTTCTGGAAAAAGAAGTTATATTGAACTGATAAGGTATATAACATTTCCGTCTAATTTTTTAAATAATATTATGGATTATAAGAATGTAAACAAAGATTCTAAATTGATTTTCAAGCTCTATTTGGCATTATGCATGCACACAACACCTCTCTCCTTTATACCTTTATATAAATAACGTGACTTCTATTTTAGATTCACACGAAGAAAGGTTTCTGGTGCTAAAACACACTTTAAAACCATTAGTTCAGTAGTTCTAACACTTGAACATGCGTAAGAATCACTGGAGGCCTTATTAAATCACCGATTTCTGAGCCCCATCACTGAGCTTCTGATTCGGGTTTCCAGGTGATACTAATGCTGCTGGTCTAGGGACCACCCTTTTAACCATAACATTGATCTTAGACAGTGAACACTTGATTACTATCTTGGAAATGTCCAGCCTGTGTCTTGCAGCTGATCTCAATACTGAGCTTGATCCAATCACTTAATATGACTAAGCACATGGTAACCTGTATTTCTGCAAAATGGGGTAAAAAGGCCAATCCCTCCTTAGCAAAAGTATTATGAGTGTTTTGTAATTTGCGTTGTAAACAACATTTTTCCACAAAAAATAGTAATATTTTATATTACTATGTGCACAAAATATGAAGGGTCTGTTCATTCATTCATCATATATTAATTGTGCCAGTACTGTACTAAGTGCTGAAGATACACTAATAAGCACAGAAAAAAAATGTTCCTTGTCCTAAGAAAGACAAGTAAACAGGCAATTATAGCGCAAGTGATCACCACTAGGGTGGTGGAAGTACCAGGTATTCTGAAGTCACAAAGCAAGGGATTTGATCTAGTCTAGGAGAATTAGGAATAGCCTTCCTGTAATAACATTCTCCTTCATATTTAAGGCAACTGAAAAATGTGAGGGTTTCCTTATAAATATGCAAGAGTATAGACACTGTTCTCTAACTCGGGCAGAATAACTCACTCCCTTTTCTGTGATCCCACAGCCCTTGTACTCACCTCTATTATCACACTATAGTGTAAGCTTAGCATTACTGTTTTATCTCCTTTGCTCACTATGAGCCTCTTGAAGGCAGAGAAAAGCGGGTATACTTTGTGGCCCTAGTTCCTAGTATCAATGTGGATACAGAAGATGAAAGGGAAGAGGAAAAAAATGATGGGAAGGAGAGTCAGGATGAATACTTTGTTTTCCTACTACTAGGTGTTAGTATAAATGACATCCAACCACTTGGACTATCCAACCACTTATGACTAAGACTGTTCATTAACAAGATGGCTAGGATGGGTAATGGATGCCATCTTTAATGGCAGAATAGAATGAAATTGGTCCACATGGGGATAAAACCTGTTTTACCTCAGGTTACTCTACCCTCATTAGCGCCATGCTCTAATCAACCAAACTAACCAGTCCAAAATCAAACACCAAATTTTTGACAATCCACAATGATGGTTAATCAGCAAATCTTCTCCAGAGAACCTAAGTATAGTAAAATAGAGGAAATTACGCCATTTTACCATTCCCTTAACTGTTTACTGTGGACAAGAAACTGCCTATTTGCAATCTTTAGTGCATCACGATCATTGTATGGAAGGATAGAGTGCCTACTGATTGCATAAAGAGGATATCCTTTCTCTCTTTAATGTTAGATGGCATGTAAAAGGGTTTATTGTTGTTTTAATTAACTCTGGTTACTGCATCAGCCTGATAGACCAGTCTTATGGGATAACTTAATTTTAAAATATGATAGATGGCCATGTTTATAACAAAAGTTAAAGAAAAATCACAGGATGCCTTGGCCCACAATGATTTATCTTTGGCTGGTAGTGAACAAGGCTGATTTGATTCATTTCCCTGCCAGAAGGAAGGAACAGCTCATAAAAACATAAATGAGAGTAGGCTGGTAAGTGGTGGGTGTTTCTTTGCAATACTGTTGGTGAAGAGAAGCAGAGCCAACAGATAGCAGTAAAATGAAACCAGGTGATTCTTACTTGTAGAGGTCAGGTTGAGGCTGTTCACATTCAATTGTTGCTCTGAGGGTATCAATGGATTCAGCTGTACACAGTGCAATGGTGTCACGTACTGCATAATGTGTCTAGACAAAAGCAGAAGAAAAGCAAAAACAAAAACAAAATGTTTCTTTTCATAATTGTACACCCAACTAATCCCAGGAATATAGTTTGTTTTAATAGGAGGCTTTGGCAGAATAAACAAATAGTGATGTACATTTCCCACCTAATAAATTTTATGGTATTCTTCTTAAAATATATTACAGATAATTAGAAAGATAACCCTGCTGCAAGGGGATTTCAAAGACAATGAAAAAACTAAAAGCTCTTCTTGATAATGACAGCTGAGAGGATTCTGTTTGCAGCATGCCATCTAATTAACCAAGACCCCATGAAAATTTTAATACATTTTTTTCTCTTATTTATAGAACTGATACTTATTCTTTTTCTCACTATAGTGTATGGCAATATAGACATACACATATAAATTGAACATAACCTTTTTGGTCATAAAGAATGCTAAAATTTTGCCAACATGAAGAAAAAAAATCATTAATAGTTCCATTACACAAATAGCTTAATTAATGATCTTGAAAATGTTCAAAGTGGCTACATTTTGTGGGAAGGGCAGGGAGATGATGTGCCTCGCATTAGTCAGACAGTTAGAATATTCTACTAGTGTACATTATGCACTTGATTCATCCAGAACTCAAGGCAGGCTCCAATGAACCAATTTATACATCATCAAACAAGTGGTAATACAGACTCAAAGAATGCACCACTTACGTAGAAGGGAAAGCTGTTACCATGATCTTCAGGGAATAGTATGGAACTACCTGAGCTATATTTAAAACTGTCTCCTGCTTTTGAAAACCTCTGTACTTTTAGCTAATTTGAGCACATCAACTTAATCGAAAAAAGAAACTCCCTGAAAGTTTTCTTTCTCTAAACAACTTTTTTGATACTAGGAAATCTCTAGGTAGATCTCTTGATTTTTATCTTGACATTCTCTAAAACATAACTTTGTTGAATAGTTTAAATGCTTCTTGCTCATTACCATGCTTTTGAAATATAGAATTAGTCATCCAAGAGATAAAGTTCTTTTTTCACACAATGAGTCCTGGTCCCCAACTCTAGATGGAATGAACAAGCAGAGGAACTCTCCAAGGATATTCCCAGAGGTGAGCCATATCAGTATCCCCCCATTAAAGTCAACATAGAGAGGATACATCTTCATGCCCTGTGGAGCTCTGGACAATGGCAAAGAACTGACTGTCCCAGAAAGTATAAAAGAAGTAAGTTGTCCCCCAGTTTGACCAAATTTACTTTAACTCACTTATAATTCTTCCTAGTTGTAATAAAGTGAACATTTGCCAAACTACATGCTAAGGTATTTTTAAAAAGCAATCAAATAACTGCAGGTTAGATTTCTTATATCCCAAGAACAAACAATTTGTAAAGAAAATACACATCACTTTTAGAATACAAATAGATCAGACTGTAAGGTTAGAGTACATGAAGTTATTTTTATACTTATATAGTTTCGGCCTATGATCACTCCTATTTTTAAAAGCCTAAATAAAATAGTAAATGAGTTGTATCAATAGTAAATTCACGCAGTACTATAAAAATTGTGGTGGCTCTTATTTGGGGCATGGTTTGTCCCCACTCAACACCACCCTTTTCCTCTAAGATAAGTATTGCTCATAAATTAAAAGTCAGTTATATAACGGCGGTCTTCAAATACAAAACCCACATGAGTAAGATAAGACAAATAAGATAAAACAAAAGAACGGGAGGTGGTGGGAAGCAGTACTTTATGATTATCTGAAGATCAAAATGTTTAGGCAAGGTTTAGTCTCTGTTACCTTGCAATTGGATTCCCCATCAAGACTGGCTGTAGTGACATAACAGGTTCCATCAGTGGTGCAACATGATAGAAGAATAAGATCACAGGGAAAGGTTTCATCAGCCTGTACTTCCACTACATCACCAACCTAGAATGCAAAGAAATACAGATATAAATATTTTAAATTCCAAACAAAATATTCATTATACCTCACACCAAAGTCAAAACATTAGCAAGAGGTATCTCCAGCTCTGGGCTTTGAGAGTATCTCAACATCCTACATCACCTGAAAGGTAATAAAAGAATATTACTCAACATTCAGAATCCTCTTAAAAATCACAAGGACTTAGGATTCTTGCAGATTACCTTAGCACTGACCTTTACCTCTAATAAATGATTCCAACACCTGTTTGCTCTCTGATATTTCTGGCACTAAAGTTTTATAAGAAAACAACCATTATCACTTTATCAATAAATCAAGAAAATCTACATGACACAAGTTGGGCACTCATGAATACTGAGCAGCTACATTCCCAGTCTGCACCATGCATATTTCCACATACTTTGCCTGCCATGTGATAACAACTGATTTCTGGGTGCCAGTTCCTTCTTCAGTGCTCAGAAAACCTCTGTTAATTAGGCATTGGTTTTTCCCATAATATTTGAAAAAATATTTTTTCTATAGATCACTTTCCAAGAATTCATCTGCTATCAGAAGAGTCAATTAATATAGCAATGAGAAACAATTTCCTATCGCAAGTACCCAAAGCACAAGTAGAGAAATAAAACATGAGAGAAGAAATTATGAACAATTTAATAATGTAGGGAATAAATCGTAACAGTTAAAAGCTTAGACTTTTTTTTTTTTTTTTTGAGACAGAGTCTCACTCTGTTGCCCGGGCTAGAGTGTCGTGGTGTCAGCCTAGCTCACAGCAACCTCAAACTCCTGGGCTCGAGCGATCCTTCTACCTCAGCCTCCTGAGTAGCTGGGACTACAGGCATGCGCCACCATGCCCGGTTAATTTTTTCTACATAGTTTTAGTTGTCTGATTAATTTCTTTCTATTTTTTTTTAATAGAGACGGGGTCTCGCTCTTGCTCAGGCTGGTCTCAAACTCCTGAGCTCAAACAATCCACCCGCCTCGGCCTCCCAAAGTGCTAGGATTACAGGCGTTAGCCACCGTGCCCGGCCAAAAGCTTAGACTTTTTAACATGAGCTCATGTCCGAGATCTGCCACTTAACTATATGACCTTGGGTAAGTGTCTCAGATGATTGCAACTACCTCAGAGGACTGATGTAAGACGAAATGATGATACCGGTAAAGCATTAAGCAAAGTGCCTAGTACACATTAACCATTTGTCAAGTATTAATTATTACTAATACCCTGTAACTACTTTACTCTCAACCTATGAATACTCTTCACACTTTTTTGGAAGGATGTAAGAAATCCTCTAGTCTGGTGCTTCCCAATATTTTTCATACCATGGTACATATGGAAAATGATAAAAAATACTTTTATACAGCACCCTCAGGTAAACGGGAGAGACTGCTGGATGCAGAAGAGGGAGTCAATATTTGGCACGCTGACCTGGACACACTAGCTGTGAAATGCTGAACTAATACATGGAACACCTGTCTTCTATTTGCAGTATAATTTGGCAGATAAAGATGAGGATTTCAATACTTATTCAGGAATAATTTTATTTTCTTTGCCAATCTTAATCAGTAGCCAAGAGCAACAGCATCAATAATTTAACTAATTTGTAAATAATATTTCATTTTGTTGGATTTTTCCTTCCTCACTTCTATAAACACTTATGTTGCTTACATAAAACTACAATCTCTGCTTAAATATGCAGAAGAAAGATAACAAACAAAATCCTAACACATCTCAGAAGAAGGAAATACTCATTAGAGGTTGGAAAATTACCCTCAGGCACTGGTAAATAAAACACACAAAGGGACTACTTTCTTCAACACTTATGATTCACTCAGATATGAAATATAAAGGTCCCTGCGTCTGCAGTGCAAGTTGAGACTGCTGAGATGGACAGGAGCCAGATCACAAGGGGCTTGGCAGGCCAGGCCAAGGGATTCAGGCCTCACCCTGAAGGCAAAGGTACAGGACTTTTAAAGAAAAGGAATGACATGATCCAGCTAGACAATCAACTCTAGAGTTCTGTTTCTGTAATACTTACCATTTTAAAAGCCACAAGAAAACATCACCACTGCCCATTGTAAATATTAGAACAAACTAGATAATCTAAAAAATAAAATGTTTAGTCCATCAGAGAGCTGAGGTTGCCAAGGCAACCAAGTAAACTGAATTTCAAAGAGTAACAAGTCCTTGCAAGGAGAGATAGGGCAGTTGAACTGTTTCACAACTGACAGCACAGGAGGAAGAGATGGTTACCATAAAAGTGGGTAAGAAGAAAACAACTAGATTTTTAACCAATTCTTACAGGCTGGATGTGCACTAATATGACAGTTTAGAATCTCTACAAGCCTGAGAGACAAGAGGATAACCACTCACCAGCTTTCCTTCACAGGTTTCCACTGGATACTCATGAGAAAGCCTGAGGGCAGAAGACTGAAAAGGACTCTCCTCATTGGCATAGTCATACAGGTAGTGACTGACTGCTGTGGAGAGACAGGCACGAAACATGCCAGAATTGTGGACCCCTCTCTCATATGAAGCAAAGGCCATCTGCATCTAGGAGAAAGGCAGGAAACCTTCCCTGGCACAGTCTCAGGGAAACATCACTACTGCTAGACAGGAAGAAACAAAAGCAACCTGATGTAGGGGATGGGACAGGAAACCCACTTGTACCAAGGACCTGGCACTGATACAAGGCAAAAGTTCAGCTACTGTGAGAGGTGGGGTGGAAATATTGAGAAAGTCTCCCAGCCTGAGGCTCAGGTGTATAAGGCCTGCCTAATACTGAGACAGGAACAAGAGAACCAAGAAACCAATCTGTTCCCACCAGGAACCTTACACTGAATAACGAACAGCAGTCTACAACTGGAAGAGAAGCAAGGGAATAGGGAGAGTCATTTTCTGTGACTTATGAGCGCAGGATGTACCGAGAGCAGATGGTAGAAAAGGAACACCATGAAAAACCCTGCGGCATACCAGACCCTACACAGAGTTCAAGGCAATAGCATTCTATCACTCAAGGAATTTGAAGTCCAGTGGCACAATGAAAGTATCAATAGTTACAACAAAATCCAAAACTAGTCCAACTCCTGACTAAATTGACTCAAACCTCAATGATAGTGGCCTGACAGAAAAGGCTGGACCCATTTCAGAAGATACATACTACTTACTTCAGCCTGTACCATTACCATTCTTTTACTTATAATGTCTAAAATTCAATTAAAAAATATAAGATGCATAAAAACACAAGGAAAAAATGAGCCTTCACTGAAAGATAAAGGACTCAACGGGATCAAACCTACAATTGTCCAGGTTTTGGAATTATGAAACAGGGACTAAAAATAGCTATGACTAATATGTTAAAGTAGTTAGTCAAAAAGGTACACAACATACAAGAGTGGATTTTGGCAGAAAGATGGATACTACCTACAAAAAAAAAAAGCAAAATGCAAAGTTAAAAATGAAAAACATAGTTTTTATCCAGAGGGGGAAAAAAACAGTAAGCCTGAAGAAAGGTCAACTAAAATTATCCAAAATGATATACAAAGGGCAAAAAAGGAGTGTATTTAACAAAGAACAGATTACTCAAGAGGTTTAAGAAAATATCACAATCTAACAGTCATGTAATTGGAGTCCCAGAAGAAGAGAAAGAGAATGACACAGAAAAAAATGTGAAGAGATAATGACCAAGAATGATTCAAAATTAATCAAAGCCAACAAATAATTGATCCAAGAGCGCTTCAAGGAGGATAACTACAATGAAAAACAAAATCTAGGCATAACATAGTCAAATTGCTGAAAATCAAAAATAAAAGGAAAAACTTGAAGGCATCAAAGAAATGTTACATACAGAGGGAAAAAATTTAAATGACAACAGACTTATCAGAAACTATGCAACCAGAAGACAATGGAGTAACATGTTCAAAGTACTGAAAGAAAAAAACCTCCAGCCCCTAATCAAGACACCCAGAAAAATAATTTTTGTAATTGAAGGTGAAATGAAAACTTTTCCATACAAACATAAGCTAAGATAATTCACTTCTAGCAGACTTACACTATAAAATATTAATACTAAAGGAAGTCCTTCATGGGTAAAATAATATGACACCGCATGAATATTTTTATCTACATGGGGAAATACAGAATGATAAAAATGGTAAAAATGTAGATAAATATAAAACATAGTTGTTATTATTAATCTTTTTTAAAGTTTAAAAAAAGATAATTACAATCCAACAATTCCATTCCAAGTTATATAACCAAAATAATTAAAAGCAGAGACTCAAACAGATACTTGTTCACCAATGTTCACAGCACCATTATTCAAAACAGTCAAATAGTCAAAAATACTCAGAAACAACCCAAATGTCCATGAACAGATAAATGTATAAACAAACTGTGTTACATACATGAGATGGAGTATTATTCAGCTTTAAAAGGGAAGGAAATTCTGATATATGCTATGACATAGATTAACCTTTAAAACATTATGCTAAGTGAAACAATCCAGACAAAAAAAGGACAAGTATTGTATAATTCAACTTATATAAAGTATCTAGGATAGTAGAATTCATAGATACAGAAAGCAGAATAGGTGTTACACGGGGCTGAAGAAGGGAGAATGGGAGTTATTGTCTGATAGATACAGAGTTTTGTCTGGGATAATGCAAAAGCTCTGGAAATGGATAGTGGTGATGGTTGTACAACATCGTGAATGTACTTTTGAACTGTACACTTAAAAATGGTTAAGTTAAATTTTATATTATATATATTTTATCACAAAAATAGACAACTGTCTAAAGCAAAAATACTAACATTGTGAGCTTCATGAAATGTAGAAGTAAAATGTATGACGACAATAACACAAAGGATGTGAATGAGGAAATCAAAGTATACTGTTATAAGGCTCTTACATTATACATGCAGTAGTATAATACTATTTGAAGCTAAGATTAATACTTTAAAATATATATCGTTAACTCTAGAGCAATCGTTTAAATAATTTACAACAGTATGTATAATTAGTAAGCCAACAGAGAAGATACAATGATATTACCAAAAAATGCTCAAATAATCCAAAAGAGGGCAAGAGGAAAAAAAAAAAAGAATAGATGAGGCAGACAACCAAACCATATCAACAATTACACTAAATATAAATGGTCTCAATCTAATTAAAAGACAGGGACTGTCAGACTAGATTTTAAAAATAATACCTAAGTAGGAATATAAAGACATAGATAGAATAAAGTAAAAAGATGGGGAATACCAATTCAAATATTAATCAAAAGAAAGCTGGATTGACTATATTAATATTATAAGACAAATTAGTTCAAAACTAGGAATACTGCCAGGGATAAAGAGGACTATTACATAAAGGGACCAATTCACCAAGAAAATGTAACAATCCCGATTATTTTTTCACTTAGTACTACAAAGTATATAAAGTAAAAACTGATAATACTGAAAAGAGAAATAAGCAAATTCATAATTACAATTGGAGATTTTTAGACTCCTTTCTCAATAATTGATAGAACAAGTAAGAAATTATTTAGTAGATATATAGAAGATTTGAAAAAAATTATCAACCAACTTGCTCTAATTGACATTTATATAAAACTCCACCCAACAACAGCAGAATGCATACTCTTACAGATGCTTTTCAAGTGCATGTGGAATAGTCACCAAAATATACCATATTATGGGCCATAAAAAACATCTTGAATATATTTTTAAAAATCGAAGTGATAACAAAGTATGTTCTCTGAACACAATGAAATTGAACTAGAAATCAATAACAAAAAGGTATCTATAAAATTCTCAAATATTAGTAAATTCCCATGAATCAAGGAAGAAGAGTAATTAGAAAATATTGAATTGAATGAAAATGAAAATATATCAAAGTTTGTGGGCTGGTGCTA
This sequence comes from Indri indri, assembly GCA_004363605.1. Taxonomy (NCBI): domain Eukaryota; kingdom Metazoa; phylum Chordata; class Mammalia; order Primates; family Indriidae; genus Indri; species Indri indri. Next base: position 109,257 of record RJWJ010001320.1, read on the forward strand.
AAGCAGCACTTGGATGAAAATTTATAGCATTAAATGTTTATATTGAAAAAAAACATTCAACTCAACTCCTTTCACTATTAAATCTAACCTAATTCCTCATTCTAGCCCATGGAGCTTCCTCTCTACCTTTTACCCGTTGTCCCTCACTCTCTGCCCTGATCCGAATGTCTTCACACCCTGTCTCTCTCTGGATTTTATAATCTATTTCATGCCCACCTCATCTGAGAAAACTGTTTTCATTCCCCTTCTGTATATGCAAAGAGTATTTTTTTTTAGGACTCGCTGGGTTCTTATCAGTTACCTTCTTGTATTTTTATTCTTTTAGCATTATGTGTCATGACTCAGATTGTAAAACTTCTTGAGAACAATAACCATTTTTTTTTCATTCTTCTGTAACTCTTCTCAATACATTTTGGTTGATTCATTGATTGAAGTACCAGAGAACAACTTTTATTTCTATTTGGCATTAAATCGTGACATATTATCAAGAGGTATCTTACATATCGTTTCCAATATTTCTTTTTTTTCTTTTTTTTTTGAGACAGAGTCTCACTCTCTTGCCTGGGGCGAGTGCCATGGCATCAGCCTAGCTCACAGCAACCTCAAACTCCTGGGCTCGAGCAATCCTACTGTCTCAGCCTCCCGAGTAGCTGGGACTACAGGCATGCGCCACCATGCCCGGCTGATTTTTTCTATATATACATTTTTAGCTGTCCAATTAATTTTTTTCTTTCTATTTTTGGTAGAGATGGGGTCTCACTCTTGCTCAGGCTGGTCTCGAACTCCTGAGCTCAGAACGATCCGCCCACCTCGGCCTCCCAGAGTGCTAGGATTACAGGCGTGAGCCACTGCGCCCGGCTCCAATATTTCTGATGCCAAAAAAACACACTCTTTCCATTAGAAATAACTGTATTTATACATTGGGATTCCTCAAGTCCTGTTACTAGGTCTCATTCTCTATGTGATTCCACCCAGTCTCGTGGCATCCGTATGGCACCTACAAGCTGATGGCATCCAACTTTCTATTTCTAGCTAAAACATCTCTTCTGAGTTTCAGGCTTGACAACTCCAACTATATGTCTAATAGGTATCTCAAACTTAACATGGCCAAAAGTGAATTCCTGATTTGCCTTCACTCCCATCTCTGTCCCTAAATCTGTCTCCCAGTCTTCCCCATCTTATTTTAAAGCACCAGCATTTTATTTAATAGCACTAATATAATTTACCCAGTTGCTCAAGCCGAAACCAAGAAGACTATCTTAATTATTCTTTTTTCTCTTACCCTTCTTCCCTTCCATTATCCAATAAATCACTAAATCCTGATGATTCTAACTCCAAAAAATTTCCTGAATATATCCATTTCCCTTAAAATCTAGACAGGTAGCAGAGAGTTGTGGCTAATAGCATGGACTCTATACCTAGACTTGCTTTAATTCAAATCCCTGCTTTCCCACTTACTAGTTGTGGGCAAGTTTCCTAACCTCCTTGTGCCTCAGTTTCATCATTTGTAAAAAAGGGGATAATAAAAGTACCTACTTCATAGGGCTATTAGGAAGTAAAGGTTAAATGAGTTAATGTCATATAAAAAAGAGCAGGTGGAACATATGATATACTGTATAAATGGTAGCCATTATTTTTATCATTATCACTACCACTATCATCCTAATATAAACTCATCTACTATGGCAATAGCCACCTAACTAGTCTCCCTGATTGCAGGTTTGCCCATACTTCCACTTTACCTATCCTCCAGTTTTATTTAAAAAAAAAAAAGAGATACACTTCAAAGGTTCCCCATCACACTGAGGATGCATATCAAGTTACTTTCCTGCTCAAAAAGTGTCCTACTGACACCTTCTCCCCCTACTCCCCAGCCAAGCAATTTGTCATTTAGAGACTACTGGTTAATAAGTATGCCTTCTCATACATTTATACTTCATAAAGGGCTAAATCAAATAGCATTTCACATAAAAGTATCAACTTATTTAATCAAGATTATACCTGCTTGAAGTTAGCCTGAAGGCAAAGAAGCCTAGTGAAGGGAAAGTGAAAGATGGGGGCCTTTCTAAAAGTGGGGGTGGGTGGGGAGTGACAGCAAAATCAGAAACAGGAAATGAGAAAAGAGAGATGTAGGTCTTTGCTTGCTTTGCAACTTTATTTAGTGCCCTGGGAGCAAGAGATTTAATGCTATGAGCCATTTAGATTGTCTTTGGTTCTTCTGCTGAACAATAATGTTGCGTTTCTGTACTTGTTTGGGAAACTTCAGATCTTAACCTAACCTAGTTCAGCATAGGGTCTTCCCCCTGGGTCACAGCGAATGGAGAAAGGAAAAAGGAGAAACAGGAAGACATTCTATGTCAAACCCAGGTGATCCTCTGACTGTGTAGCCTTCCTCTCATTATTACAATAAGATGCAAGACAACTTACTTGTTACTGGGAATATGCAGCACTCTTAAAACTCACTAATAACAAAACAACCTGCTTTAAAAAGTGGGCAAAAAACCAAACAGATATCTCACCAAAGAAAATATACAAATGGCAAAGAAGCATATGAACAGAAGGTCCATATCATATGTCATCAGGGAAATGGTAATTAGGACAACAATGAGATATCACTACACACCTATAAGAATGGCCAAAATCCAAACCACTGACAACACTAAATGCTGGTGAGGATGTGGAACAAAAGGAACTCTCATTTATTGCTGGTGGGAATACAAAATGATACAACTACTTTGGAAGACAGTGTGGCAGTCTCCTACAAAACTAAACATACTCTTCCCATATAATTCAGCAAACTCCCTCCTTTTTATTTACTCAAAAGAACTGAAAACTTATATCCACACAAAAACCTGCAAATGAATGTTTATACCAGCTTTATTTAAAATTGCCAAAGCTTGGAACCAACTGAAATGCTCTTCAGTAGGTGAATGGATAAACTGATGTACATCTAGAAAATTAAATATTATTCATCACTAGAAAAAAAATGAGCTATCAAGCCATGAAAAGACAAGGAGGAAACTTAAATGCCTATTATTAAGTGAAGGAGACAATCTGAAAAGGCTACATACTATATGATTCCAACTATAATGATATCCTGGAAAAGGCAAAACTATGGAGATAGTAAAAAGATCAGTGGTTGCCAGGGCTTACGGGGCAGTGAGGGATGAATAGCCAGAGCACAGAGGATTTTTAGGGCAGTGAAACTATCCTGTATGATACTACAATGGTGGATACATTTGTCAAAACCCACAGAATGTACAACACTAAGTGAACCCTAATGTAAACTATGGACTTTGGGTGATAATGATGTGCCAAAGTAGGTTCATTGATTGTAACAAATGTACTATTCTGGTGTAGGATGTTGACGGTAGGAGAGAATGTGTGTGTTTGCAAACAGGGGGTACAAGGGTACTCTCTCTATACTTTCTATTCAATTTTGCTGTGAACCTAAAAGTGCTCTAAAAAATAAAGTTTATTAATTTAGAAAATCTACTGGGAACCAAAAATTAAGTCTTTGATATAGGTTAAGTCTAAAATGTTATTTGACAGGGGTCTTATTAGATAATAATAAACAATGATTAATTTGAATAGAAAATTAAATTGCCTGAGATTTTCAGATAAAAAATAGTGCCTTAGAACTCTCATACATTGCTGATACGAATGTAAAATGGTACAGGCACTGTGGAAAATAGTTTGGTGGTCCATCAAAAAGTTAAACCTATAATTACCATATGACCCAGCAATTCCCATCCTAGGTATATACCCCTAAGAACTGAAAACAGGTGTCCAAACAAAAAATTGAACATTCATAGCAGCAATATTCATAATAGCTAAAAGGCAGAAACAACCCAATGTCTATCAGCTAATGAATAAACAAAATGTAATATTATTCAGCCATCAAAAGGAATGAAGTGTTCATACATACTATAATACAGATGAATCTCAAAAACATTATTGAGTGAAAGAAGCCACACACAAAAGGCCACAGAGTGTATGATTCTATTTATATGAAATATTCAAAATATGCAAATCTATAGTGACAGAAAGAAGATTATTGTTGCCAGGGCCTGGGAAGAACGAAGAATGTAGAGTGAATGCTTATGGGTATGGGGCTTCCTTTTTGGGTGATGGAAATGTTCTGTAACTAGACAGAGTTAATGGTTGCATAACATTGTAAATGTACTAAATGACACTGAATTGTACACTTTAAAATGATGTATTTTTACCACAATAAAAAAAGAGTGAGCAATAAAAAAAATACCTTGATTTTTTCACTTTCTTTTCTTACTCGCTTTGCATTTTCAATAATGTAAACCGTGCTCTTGTTGACTTCATTGTCAGCTCTGTGTCTCAACCAATCCTCATATCCCTAGAAAGATAAAAATAACTATATAATCAAGCTCAGATAATAGTTAATTAACTTCTATACCCCCTATGAGTCAACAGCAGATATTTATAATTACAGCGTTAATTTCAACTCAGAATACTAAAGAGACAATGCTGTACATTTTATTAATAATAGCAAATCTGAGATACATTTTCAAAATACCACTTAAGTAAATAGCTTTATTGTGTTAAAAGTTTTCTTCATTCTTCAGATAAATAGTAATGAAAACACAGGCATTTTGAGTCTTAATATTCTTCGTCTGTGAAAGACTGTGATTTATTCTTCTAATTCTATTCTTATTCAAGTTAATGTTAATTCTCTCTACTTTTTTATCTTGAAAAGAGATTGTTCTGAGTTTGTATTTTCTTATAGATCTAATCACTTAAATATATTCTTCTATACATATTGTAGTAGACTGATGGAGTGATCACTTCCAAGGAACTATTGTAATTCCCACTCTCAGAGAACAGAAAAGATAAGCTACACTTGTTTTGGCAGAGAATCTATAAGTTTTAGAGATCAACAGCTAAACTTCTCTACTGACTTTGTGATAAAATAAAATATAAGTTGGTATTTATTTTTCAGAGTTAAATGTAATCAGGGTAAGATCTAATGGTTCATTTTCCTTTGAGTTTTTTGTCTGGAGTAGATTTAAGCCAAAAGAACTAAGGAAGGAAGATGTTCAATTGTTTGAGCATGACTTCCTCTCTTTTTTATACCCCTTTGCTTTTTTTTTCATTGTGATGTCTGTACCTTGTCAAATAAAACTGTTTGAAAAATCTCTTGATCACCTCCCCCGTCCCCTTTTTCCCCCCTCAGGCGCTATATCCTTTCTTCCTCTGTCCTTCTTTATGACAATGCTAGGCTACCACTTCATAGGGTACATTTCTGTGATGCCAGTGAATAAAGAAAGGCCCTAACATGAACTAGTATTGGGAGTAGAATGAATCAGTAAAAGCCTTTCAAAACCATACATGCTATTCTTGGAACCAGCAATTTTAGGATATTAAAAAAAAATAATCCTACAGTTTAAGGGAAAGAACATTCCAAAAGTCTTTATTTAGCAACCAAACATTTAATAAAATATCCTTACAGTTCCTGGTAGGCAAGATAGAAAACCAGATAACCCCAAGAAGAAAGGTAATCTTGTTCCTGGTACTGTTAAGCAGACCTTTATTTTGCAAGCTTCTTTGGTACCCTTTTAAACAGCACTTTGATAAGTACTACCTAAAAGTATGTTTGCAAATAGTCAGGTCCTATGGACTGTCCCAATACATGATAAATATTGTTAACCCATCCCCTTTGCTTCCAGTTTCCTGTTTGCATTTTCATTTTTATCTGGAATTTTTCAAAAGTACTAGAATATAAAATATCTAAAATACTTCAAAGATATCCATATCATAATCTGTGGCAGTTCATCAGCTCTGATAAGAAACAGGAATAAAAGTCTCCTCTACCCACCACTCCCTTCAGCAGCATCAGAAGAAACAATAAAATTAAAGTATTTGTGCTCTTGAGTTCTTTGCTATAGGCAATAGTAACAAAAAATTCACAATGGGAATTTTTCAGACAAACCTACTGTACTGAAAGAATTCATACATATTAAAAAATCCATCTCCCATTTCCTGACTGGGCTATATACCTTCTACCTACTCTTTCTTTTATGTTTACATCACACATTGAGGAGGAAACAAGCAAATAAATTAAGGATGTGCCTTACAATCATTTTAATAGGTTTTCCATGGGAGCCAAATGCAAACTAAATCCATAAAGGATACTGCACACTGTATTTAAATATGAAAAACAGCCAATGACAATGAAATTCAAACCAGCCTGGACTGAAATGCAGGCATAAGTATAAATAAGAAATTTACCTGCTTGATGGCTGTAACAGTTATAACAAAGAAAAGTGGAAGTCCACTGGTAACTGGGCTAGTTGGTGTGTCTACTATGACCTGGGTAAAGAAATTAAATTGAAAGTAAAATGAAAATTAGCTATTAACTATATGCAGCACTTACATGCTACAAACATTTCAAACAGAAATACAGACAAAACATATTCCAACAGTAGGGTGAATGTTAATTTTCATCAACATTAACAAAAGCAAACGACACAGCAGTTAGTTTACAAAATAATCCTATATTCGGGCATAGGTTTCATCCCAGCTTGGATTAATCCCTTTACTGAAATATATCCATTCATTTACCACCTATTTATTGAGAACCATTCTGTCAGCCCCTGTGCTATTATCAGCCAGTCTCTAGAGATATTGCTTTAAACAAGATGGCGACAAGTCCCTGCCTTCATGTAACTGGGAGCTTATAGGGAAAACCAGTCATCAAAACAAGTGTACAGATGCTGAGATCTGATGGGTAAACAGGAGTTACGTAGACAAAAGGAGGCTTTCTAGGCAGAGTGAACAGTATATGCAAAGCCTCTATGGTAGAAGGGAGTATGGCACACATTAGGAAATAAAGGAAGCCACTGGCAAGAGGAAATGTGGTGTTAGATGGAGCTGGAGAGGGAGGCAGGGGCCAGACTGTGCAGGGCTCTCTAGGCCAGAGAAAGCTGTTCATTCTTTATCCCACAAATAGCATGAAATCCTTGAAGGTTTTAGGCAGGGAGAGGTCACATGAACAGAACTGCATTTTGAAAAGATCATTCTCCCTGCTTTGTGGAAGATAGATTAGAAGGGAGTAAGAGTGGAGGCAGGGAGTCCATTTAGGAGGCTATTGCTATAATCTAGGTGAAAGACGATGGTTTAGACTAGGGTAGTAGCAGCAGACGTGGAAAGAAGTTCTAGCGATATTTAGGAGGCAAAAATGGCAATACTGCCAAGTGTCAATTAATGATGTCTTCCAAGTGCCTTATTAACATGACTAGATGGATGTTGTCATCATTCACTGAAATTAAGAAATACTGAAAGAAAACTATTAATACATTTGAGAGATCCACCGTCACAACTCACTCATTCTCATCTCCAATCCCCAAGCCAGACCTGCCCCTGCTATACTCCCTGTATTGCAAATACAGTGTATACTTCCATGTACACACAAGGCTTCTACATGGCTCTGTGCCTTTAGGCAATCTTCTCCCTGCCCCTGAGATACTGGTCTGGCATTCTTTACCAGATAAACCCCCTCTAATTTGTCAAGGCTCAGTTCAGATACTATCTACTCTTTGACGCATTCTCAAGTTCCTCTTAGGAACAAAAAAATCATAACTTCTACTGTATACCTATAGCATTTTGCTCATGTTACTTGAATGACTTTACTACATTAAATCACATGAATACATGACTATTACATGACTTTCTTCTCAGCTATAACACAAATTCCTTAAGGGTAGAAAAGACATATCTTGATATTCATTGTACCTGCTATCATCTTTGTTGCCTGTACTACTGCACAGCACACACTAGGTACTTGTTACGGGTTTGCTGAAGTGAACTGAAATGCACTGCCCAACAAGTAGAATGAGTCTTGCAAGCAGAATCTTCTACGTAGCTTATACTATGTCTGTAAGACATCTGACCATGGAATTACAGGACCTCCTTTTCAAATGCTCCATCATTCAGTATTAAAATTGGCTCTTTCCCATATTGCATCCCAGATTGGTTTTACGTACCAAGGCTAAATTCAATTATAGCACCATTTACTCAAAGGCTCAAAGCAGATAAACAGAAGCATTTAACATCAACAAGGCATTTGAGCAATTTCATTGGGATTTTTTCTGCTTCATTTAAAAAATGAAATGAGAAAAAAAGTACCTTTAATGTAGAAAACTTTTCAGGGGGTAATTATAGCAAGGAAATGATTTTAATAGCTTATAGACCTAAAGATGGAAGATGCAATTTAAAATGTCTAAAATTTGAAACACAGTAGAGTAGAAGGAACACAGAGAAACAGATCAATCTACTAGGCTTTCACCTTTAAAGTAAGAGAATGAGGCAGAGCAAAACTGGTAATCATGAAAATAAATGAGAAGTTTTCAATCAGGCTGCAACTGGTGTTTAACAAAGTATATAAAACTATTAGTTTGAACTATTTTCAATTTTGATATATACCATTTCATTTAATAGTACACAATACACATCCTTCTAGGATGAGCGAAAATGTAAATTCGTGACAGGGTTAAAGAAAGTAACGATGAAATAAATAAAAGCTCAAGTTTTCCAGAAACATGCCACACTTTAAAAATCTATGAAATCATATAAATCTTAAAATGTTATATTTCTACTTTAAAAATTCATATTATAATAATCCCTGGAATGTCTTTTTTATAATTACAAGGCATTTTAAGGTTAGAAATGGATTGAAAATTTGTTTGACATAATCAAGTATCTAAAAGTTGAACTGCTGTTTATGGAGCTCTTACCTGTACAAGGAAAATGATGAGAAAATAAAAATTTGCAATTCTTCTAAACTGTTCAAACAGATTCTTTGGGAGGAAATTCCAAAGTGTATACTGTAAGGGGGGAAGAATAAAAAAATATTATTAGAAAGAAAACTTGAAAACGGTATTGATTCATCTTTTTTATGGCTGAGTAGTACTCTAAGGGTTGTGTGTGTGTGTGTGTATATATATATATATATATCACATTTTATTAATCCACTCATGAATTGATGGGCACTTGGGTTGATTCCACACCTTTGCAATTGTAAACTGTGCTGCAATAAACATTTGAGTGCATGTGTCTTTTTGATGAAAAGTCTTCTCTTCCTTTGGGTAGATACCCAATAACGGGATTGCTGGATCGAATAGTAGGTCTACTTTTAGTTCTTTGAGGTATCTCCATACTGTTTTTCATAAGGGTTGTACTAGACCATTCTCCTAAGAGAAGTATCTCAAGAATGGAAAAACCACCGCCACATGTACTCACTATTAAATTGGAACTAACTGATGAGCACACATGTGCACAGAGGGAAGTAAACACAGAGGAAATCAACCAGGGGGTAGGGGGAAGAGGGGAAACAAAAACCTACTTTAATGGGTACAGTGAACACTACTTGGGTGATGGGCACACCTATAGCTGGGACTTGAGCATTACAAAAGCAATCCATGTAACCTAAACCATTTGTACCCCCTAATATTTTGAGATTTAAAAAAAAGAAAAGTTGAAAAATCTTAATAGTAATGACTAATATGGGTCTAGATTATAATATAGTGATATTTAATATGTCCAACACTTAGAAACCCAAACCTCATATATATGCATAAACATATATTTAGAGGTATAGTATATAAAAACCTTTTTCAGAAATGAAGTTTTCACTCTGAACATTACAATGGCCATCTAGTCCCATATCTTTGCTTTCTCTGATTCAATCTAAATTAGGTTCCTTGCTATGTGCTCTCACATCATCCTATTTTTACTTCTTTGATAACGCTCATTATAGTGAATTATTAATATATATATGTGTACATTTTTTATTAACGTTTCTCCCTCAATAGGCAATGAGCTCTATAGGGGGAGATTGTTCATCACACTTGTTTACTACATTTTCCCCAAACCTAGCACAGTGCCTGGTACAAAGTTGACAATAAATTACTTGGATGAATGAACAAATTAATTCCCCTGGTCCAGCTAACCTAAGGAGTCTTGATTATCTTCACCAAAAGATATAATTCTGTTCCTATCAGTACTTCCCATCTCCATGACAGCTGAGAAGGTATACATACAACCCTGGGTCTTAGAGGGCTTTCACTTGTTAATCAATAACATACCACCCTGGGCTTTGGTAATTGGTAATAGGTAAAGGTTTCAGTGCTAAATTGCACATGGGCAGAAGGAGAGAACTCTCGGGCCAACCATCAAACCACATGTACTTTCTCACTGATACCTTAAGCTCAAGGATTGGTTCATTTAAAAGTTACCAGAAGAAGTTGGGTTTTCTAGATGTCTTAATCAATAAGACCAGAAAGAAATTTTTTTAACCTAAAAGGATAAATTTTAACTTGAACAATCTCCATCCCAATTATCTGCATAATATGTGAGAACATATCCATTAATAAGGTGACTGAAAAGCCAAAGTGGCAGCACAGGATGTAGTACATGAGAATTTACATTGTAAAAAGGCTTATGGGCTCAAAATTCAGGGAATCCGGGGAGAATAAACAGAGGCAAATACATTAAGTGGAGCAGCTACATTGCAATCAATAGCCAACTAAAAAGGTTCTTTCCCCGGGTCCAAGAAAGTGCCTTAGGGAGAATCATTCAAAAATAAATGCAAGGGCCGGGCGCAGTGGCTCACGCCTGTAATCCTAGCACTCTGAGAGGCCGAGGCGGGTGGATTGCTCAAGGTCAGGAGTTCGAGACCTGTCTGAGCAAGAGTGAGACCCCCGTCTCTACTAAAAAAATAGAAAGAAATGATCTGGACAACTAAAAATATATATATATATATATATATTCATATAAATTAGCCGGGTATGGTGGTGCATGCCTGTAGTCCCAGCTACTTGGGAGGCTGAGGCAGAAGGATCGCTTGAGCCCAGGAGTCTGAGGTTGCTGTGAGCTAGGCTGATGCCACGGCACTCTAGCCCGGGCAACAGAGCAAGACTCTGACTCAAAAAAAAAAAAAAAAAGAAATGAAAAATAAATGCAATAATTGTGTGTGGATGTGCCTTACTTGGGAGAAGAAAGTCTATACTTTTCACGAGATTCCAAGGGAGCTTGTAAACCAAACATAAAAGCCACTCAAAACCACTGATCCAGTCACTTTGAACCTGACACACTCCAGAGTAGCACATAACTGTCCCAATTATTTAATATCAACTTTCAAAAACAATAAGCTAAACTCCAATAGGGTAACAGCTGAACTTCTGGTGTGTTGACCTTGTGTTCCCAAACTAAAGGGTTTTTAATTAAACAAATAAACATTAAGGACAGTTATAGTCCTCTATAGAAGGTGACGTAAACACTTCAAAAGGGAACACTTTCATTGTTGTTGTTTCTAAGCACCAACTCTTAGTTTACCACTGTTTTAACTTATTAAATGAACTGCTTCCTTGAGGAATTCTGGTTATTCCCTTCATAGGAAACTATTGCCCTCTTCTCTCCTTCAAAAGGTCATAAGCTAATAAGAGGTGAGGGAGCATGTCATAAGCCTCCTTGCCACAGGTGCCTAGCACAAAATTTAGCTCATGCCTGTAAAGCTAGCACTTTGGGAGGCGAAGGTGGGAGGATCACCTGAGGCCAGGAGTTCAAGACCAGCCTGCGTAAGAGTGAGACCTCATCTCAACGAAAAACAGAAAAATTAGCCAGGTGTGGTGGTACACACCTGCAGTCCCAGCTAATCAGGAGGCTGGGGCAGGAAGATCACCTGAGCCCAGGAGTTTGAAGTTGCAGTGAGCTATGATGATGAGACTCCCGTCTTCACCAAAAAAAAAAAAAAAAAATGACATACAAGAAATCTCAATTAAAAAACTTGCCTTGGCCATTTACTCCATTGATTTAGCTAAAAGGCAAATTAAGTTTCTATCACATATTTTCATTATAATAGAAATGTAACATTTTAATGCAGACCAAGACAAGCCTACTTTTTGCAGAGTTTTCTAATTAAAAGTGAAATTGTGCTAGAGCCATATATACCAAGTTATACAAATTGACTTATTTATCTAAAAAGTGGACTCTCAGGCTTTGTCAGTTGCTACAAACCAAAAGCAATGTTAATTACAGGGAGAAAATGTGTATAGCCATTGTTTTAGACACAATGGTGAGAACTGAGGGGTTTTTTTTTGGGGGGGGTGGTCATAAGTAAGTTCTTGCTCAGAAGTCAGTAAATGGATCTTTTATACTATCTTAACATGGAACTATAAACCAAAAAAGAACCCTGACATTTAGAACATGCTTAAAACTGTTTCTTCAGAAAAAAATGCCAGCTTTCCAAGTATATACAATGCAATTTCCATCTGCTTTGTAGTGAATTAAATAATTGGTACACGAGTGTGGCCTATAAACATGCAATTATGTGACGAAGTTGTGGGTCCCTGCCTTAAACATCTACCATCTAATTTAATTTGAAACAAAAATCTTACAAATTTACTAAACAAAATTTCCTAATTCAAAGGAGGAAAGCTGAAGTGAATCTCAGCTTTGAGAGTCTATTATTTCATTTAAGCAAAAAGAGGCTTTAGAATTTTACCTGTTTTGGCCTGTTCTGTTTTATCCAAATTTTCTAATTTAGCATTAAAAATGAGGATGAGGAAGCTAAAGCTCCAAATAACTTGTTCTAATATGTCTGTGTGGCACAAAAGAAAGGGAAGCAGGTAAAAATGAAGTAGTAGCTATTTAAAGTAACTAATAAAGTTAACAGCCAATTGTGAATGAACTACCAGAATGAACACTGACTTCTAACTACCAGAAGGATTTGGAAGCGATGAAACAAAATATATTACTTTGAGTAGTTGTAAATAAGCAGCTCTATCTTAAGTTAACTGTCCACTTTGCTAAATTACCATATCCATTCTATTATCAATTCCTGTTGATGTAGGCATTAAATTCGATTTTGAGCATCACAGCAGTCTATTTTCATTTTCATTACCAATATCACACAGAACTTTCCCTTTTTTTACACATTGCCCTTTCCACTATAAATTCAGATGCAAGAGCAAAAACGTTACCAGGACATAACCAGATCAGAATTTAGTCACTTTAAAAAAGCACTTTCAGAGAGTTACATAAGACTGAGACAAAGAGAAGTCTAATAAATTCTACTGATGATTCTGATTTTTAAAATAAGGAGACATGCTAGTGTAATTTTAGGCTTGAAACTTTAATCCAGGACGTTCTTGCACATAGGAGTACTAAGCTTAACCCTGGGCATGCTTTCAAAATGAGTTAGGTAGAGCTCACTGATTCTTATCCCTTCAAAGGGCCTTCAAGATGAGGCTCATGATTTTTAAAGAAAACACTACAGACCAGATAATCAAGATGGAAACCAAAGATCCTAACATGGTTCAATCAATGCTCCTTTTGCTAAAGAAGGGAATTCCTAAATTTTGTACTCGTTACAAAATTCTGGTGATTTAGCAAATCCCTATAGAGTACATTAAAGTAGTAAGGCTGTAGAGGACAAGTTTTTCCAACGAAAATATTTGTATTCCCAGAAGAAAATAAAACACTAATTAAATAGAATTTAAAGTAAGTCAAAGTGTTTATCTTCAGTACTCCGTGCATTAACAACATTTATTCCCAGTGTTACGTTGACATTACTGATGATACTTATAAACAAAAAAGCCACCCAATTAAGATAGTTATTTTTATCATTGAAGGGTAGAGAAAGGAAATCAACACTTGCTATGAAGTTGGAAAGCAGCTGACATATTCTATAAATTGTATACTTCTTCAATTAAAAGATTCTGGTACAAACAGCCAAAAGACAATGTGAGGAAGAAAAAGTCAAATTATGGAATTGCTGGTCTCTCCAGAGTAGATCTGAAGTTCTCCTTTTAAGAGAAGGCATCCCACACATTCAAAACATATGAGCCTGAGGAAATTAATATTAATAGTACTGTCCAGTACTGGAACAGTAATCACAGACACACAAATAACAATAGTAGCTACCATTTACTGAGCTATTACTGCATGCAAAGTACAGCTCTAAATGCTTTATGTGGATTATTTTATTTCATCCTTACCACAATCCCATGAGGTAGATACTATTAATATCCCTATTTTACAGAAAGGAAAACTGAGATGCAGGGAGATTAAAAGACTTACTTTAACTTCAAACCCAGGTCTTCAGTCTCCAGGGATGAAGCTCTTCAGTACTACATTGTATACTATCCTCATAATTATTTATTATATTAAGATTATATTATTAAGATTTCATTCTTTTTCAGAAGTTACTATACTGCCAATTCCTTTTCTGCTCTATAGTGTTCATGAAAAAGCAGGTAAGTTAATTGTTAATTAGAAAAACTATAAACACAATATTCACAGAGAAAAAAGAGATCCTAGTCTATCAATGTAGAAATGCTCACTTCTTTACCCTAGTTTCACACGTATGTGAAAATCTGTTTAGAAACAGAATTTTATTTGCACATGGGCTCCCATTTTTAAAAAATATTCTACTGTATTGTTTTACCTACTGGCAAAACTGAAGCTAGATAAAATATGGAAAAATATTCCATTAAATACATAAAGAGTGAGAATTAAACTGAGTCATACAATCTTTCAAAATGTAAAAACAGGCCAGGCACAGTAGCTCACAGCGGCTTGGAAGGTCAAGGTAGGAGGATCAGTTAAGGCCAGGAGTACTAGCCTGGGCAACATAACAAGACCCTGTCTCTACAGAAAATGAAAAAAATTAGCCGGGCACAGTGGCGCATGCCTGTAGTTCTAGCTACTTGGGAGGCTGAGGCAGCTGGATAGCTTGAGCCCAAGAATTCCAGGCTACAGTGAGCTATGATCATGCTACTGCCTTCCAGCCTAAGGCAACGAAGTGGAACCCTGTTTCAAAAAAAAAAAAAAAAAAAGTGAAAACATAAATTATATCACAACAGAATGATTATCACTAGTTCTATGAAAGTCACTTTACCTTCTTCCACATAAAATACTACGGAAAACAACAATTCCCTAGAAAATATTTTATATTTCACTTTGATGCAAAAGGAGAGAAAAAAGTGAGGAAGGAGCCTAAATAGCACAATGATGTGAAAAGAGCTCTTTTATTCAGTGCCGTTAGACCTTATAAATTTGTTCTGCTCCTAACTCTGCTCTGTGACCACGTCAATAACTTAATTTCTCTGGGTTTGGTTTCTTCATCTGTAAAGTCAGTGAGTTAAACAAGATAACCTCTTCGGACTTTTCAGGTCTACAAGTCCACAATTCTGAGTCAAAGGACTACTACTGATTGTTTAATTGGATATCACAAGGTGAGTAAAAATTTCCAGTAAAAAGACTATTCACTATTTTGGGCACAGGTATATAAACCTCTGGCTGAGAATAAAATTTCTGCCACAAGGGTATAAGATTAACAGGAAACAGACATTTTATCCAAATATACTTGCAGTGTTCCATAGGCATGTAGATCTGCTCTTAGGAAACGAAGTTTTCACTTGTCCTTACCATATTTCACATGTTTCTCTACTGTATCACTAACCAATAAAAGAAATTAAATGTATGTTTGAAAACCAAAATGTTATATGTTTTAAGGAAGGGCATAATTTTGTGTTTCAGGTCTTAAGTGACTGCAAATGTGCAGTGAACCAAACATTTTATCTCTGCCTTACCAGGCTGCACGAGGAAGTGAGGAAAATCATCAAGAACTGTTCCATGCTACAAGATACGGCAGTAGGCCAACCATCTAGCACCTAGCACCTAGCCTGGTCAACCAGAGGTAAAGATTAGTAAATTAATACTTATAGAATGGTGACTACTGGGTATTAGAAACTATAAAAAGTGTTTTCACATATGGAATATTAGTCCCGTTTCATCAATGAGGACATTCTGACTCAGAGTGATTAATTTGGCCAAGGTGACACAGCTAGTAAATGGTCAGGCCAGGATATAAATGCAGGTGTTCAGACTTCCAGGCCACTGCTCTTAATGCTACACTATGCTGAAGATATTAGTCAAATGGTGACACAGCTGCAGTGATTTAACTCTTAATAGGTCACAGGTCAAGCAGTATACTGAGGAGAATGATCCGTTTAGGACCCAGGAATGTACTTGAGAAGTGGGGTAGGGGATGGGGTGTTGGCAGGGGAAACAGAAAGTGATGCAAATAAAGTCATACCCCAACAGCATCCTCCAAAAGAATGCAAATCATTTACATCCCAGTCCAGCCATTCAAGGGTAATTCTGGAAGCTTTGCATAAGTAAATAATTCCTACTTTTAGCACATTTTAAGTCTTATAGTAATATGCATGATCGACAGGCACTGTGAATCATAATGGAAGGCAAGTAAATATCTTTCAGCTCTAACAAGACAAAGTGATGATTTTTTTTAATAAACTGCCTTTCAGAGGGATAATTACCATAGTTGGTATATCATCTGTATAAGTGCACATCCATGTATGTGTATATATAAACGCATTAGCATCCTCAGAAGCATAAAAATAAGCACATTATCTGACTCACTATATGAACATCTATTGAGTGGTTTTTTTTAAACTTACCTTAGATGAGACTATTCTATTATCACAAAATCTTTGTGCAACGTAAGCTTCTGTTTCCAAAACTGGATGACTGCCAACAAACACCGTACGTGTACCAACTCGTCTCTCTTCTCCAGCACACTGACCAAGAGAAAAAGGAAAAAAGTCAGTCTTTCATCACATTTCCCCATGCTTTTACCAAGCTCAGAATTCTTGTCTAAGCATATTTGGCTATAATCTGGGGAGAAAGTAGTAGGGAGAGAAGAAAACCTTGTTAGGAAATTCAAAATCCACTAAGCTCTTACTTGCTGATTTAGTAAAGATTAGTAAAAGTGTTGCTTGAACCAACTGTTCTGAGGCCAAAAGTGCAATTCTAAAATGATTAAAGAAAATATCCTAGAGAAACAATATTTTTACTGCCAGTCATTTTTCTTTCATCCACAGCCCAAATGAACCTCAAGCATCACCTTCACAGCAACATACTAACTTAGAAAAGGTTGGACTGGGAATATTTATTATACAACTACTGAGTACAACCTTGTCAACTACCTTACCAGACAGCAGAAATACAATGCAAATTACTTCTGAACACACAAAAAATTACTTACAAGTATACAAGTCATAAATAGAATGGCTGCCTCTATTAATGGAAAGATCAATGGTTTCTACAAAGACTTTGGCTTTACAGAAAAGAATTTCTTTTACAATCTCTCAGAGCCTATTGTCATATACTCCCATTTTACAAATATATTTCTAATGCCCCTTTTATATATTTTTTTAAAAGTAGATTTGCTGAATCTAAAAGTCCCACGTCACCCTTTAATTTTGCTGAGGCTTCACTGTTTTCTTCTCTTAAATCAGGATAATACACTTTCTTATAAATTTGGGATAGTCTCCTTTGATGGTACTATATTACCATGTCTGAGACTACCAAATATTTAAGTCAAAGGAAGTATGATAGAAACCAATATTCATTTATATGTTTCCATTATTTTTAAAAGATGAGTTTCCAACCTAAAATGTTTTAATACATGTAGCCATAAAGATTTTCCTTCCTTTCAATGATCTATTTAAAGGTCAAAGATATAAATCCCCACCCTCAAAACAATTTTTAGCAAGACTACTTATAGCTTCCAAAGTCTTCCAAATGTCTACCATGTTTGGGTGTATTCAAGTCTGAATTTGTGTACCTTATGCAAATATTATATAGAAAATTATTTCTTAGTTTAAAAATTTAAAATTGCCCCAAAGTACAGATAAAATCTCTTTGCCTTTCCATTTTCATTTAAGCTTGTGACATATTTATTGGGGTGTTGCTTTCCAAATTCCTAGGGAATCGCTCAAAGTAATTGGGATAAATTGAAGTAGGAGAGAGATTCAGGCTGTATATAAAGGGTAACATTTGGAAAGCTACCCTGGCATAGGCTAAGGGAATTTGTGGGATACCTAGAGATCTGGAAAAAGTCAGTAAGTAACTGTGATGGATAGCTTAACTATTTTCCTGACTGCCCAAAGATAGGGCATTATGAACACCTGACTGTTCAAGTGCCTCTGTAGGCTAAGAGTAAGTGATTCACAGGCAAATTCTGAAACAGTTCCTGGAAACCAGCAAACAGTATCTTTACCAGATGGTAGATTTGATTTAGGGACTGAAGTCTCGGTTTGCAACTGTAATATACAGGATCTGACACAGCTTACCGATAAGAGCACTAAATTTTCCATAATATCCATTTTGCGAAACTTAAACTGAAAGTGAACACACCTGTCAGATGTACAGTTTATTTGGTTTCAGCGCTACTCCCACCTTCTGTTGCAGGGTAAGACCTTTCTGTAGTCTCCACAGCAGACCTGACCCTTATAATGTACCAATTTGAATTATAAAAAATGTCAAGTCCATGTATACTGTGCAATTTGCAACCTTTAATTTAATATTCATATGGCTGTTTAGTTTTCCACACAAGCAAGAAGTGGCTGCAGAGTAAATAAGGAAGAGTTACCTTTCATGCAAGTTCTCAGGTCATGCTACAAAGTAGAAAGGGGAAGAGGCAAAGGAGGTAGAGAGTCAATGAAGCACGATGTTTCCTACACTGCCAATATAGATTAATTTCACCCTCAATTACAGTGGCTACTGATTAACTTAAAACAAAAATGAACTAGTACTTCCCCAATTCTGAACCATCTTCAACATTCTTCTGTGCAAGAGAATAAAAGGAAGAAAAAAGCATAATGCAATTTTTATGCATATTTTTATGAATTCCCTACATTTGAATGGCATTTATAGTTTTATTAAGAGCTTTCCCCATATATTATCTCTCTGATCTCTTTTGAACAAGGCCTAAGTGACCTCTATCTCCATTTAATTGGAGAAAATGGATTGAAATTACTGTGCAGGGTAGTGTGTGTGTGTGTGTGTGTGTGTGTGTGTGTGTGTGTGTGTGTGTGTGTAGATCATGGCAATGATTGTTGTTAGATGATAAAATAGAGGCCTGAAAGAAGCTGCAGAATGTCCACTTCTGAACATTTTTCAAAATAGTGCAAAACCTCCTTGGCCCAGGCAGGTTTGGGTTTAGAGGTGCCCGAGGACTAGGGGCGCGTTGGTATGAAGCAGATGACTTTTCCATGCCTGTTTCACCCTAAAATTTGATGAACCTACAATTTCTGGTGGAATTTCCTACAACTGTGTAATACTGTTTGGTTTACATAAAAATGGCAATGCTGAACTCGCATGTAAATTTTCTGTAATTTTCCACTTGCTGCCAATATAACTGTTAAAACTGTGTTAGTTCCTGTGATTTTGAACAATGTACGTGCCTGTGCCAAAGCAGAGAAAACTCTATGCATCCTCATTAAAAAAAATTTCCCATTTGCATGGCACACAATGTAGTCTAGAGTGGGAGTGTAGGATTCTTGCTACCTTGTGATGAATTTTAACTTATTAAGAATCCATTCTGTACCGAACTGCTTCCCATCCAAATGTCCTTAAGAACAGCATTTTTTTAAACTTGAAATATACTGGCACCAACTCTACTTTAATGACACATCACATACTACATCCAAAATATGGCAAATATTAAAAAGCATATTTATAAGAATAGAGAAAGGAATTTAAAGTTCCTCCTCAAAATAAAAATCACCCTTTGTACTCCTGATTTATATCTTCACAGTATAAGCTGAATATTGTTTTATAAAAAGCTAGTAATTTATACCCCAAAACAGCCTCTCAATAAAAATCTAACAGAGTAAAATGATACTCTTATTCAACCGGTATTGTCTTAAAATCCTGTCATCCCTAGTCATAAAAAACGAAAAGCTGCTGGAAGCATAATTTGTTTTTTGATTGCCTCCAGACCAGTGACTAGACAAGAACTGAAGAAAAATAGAGACCTCAATACAAAACTGTCACTATAAAAGCTGGCACAGGATCTGAAACAAAGCCTACCTCTCCATGCTTTCCAGGTGTTTGAGGACTTAAATTTATCACTTAGCCATAGACCTGTGATTCTTAATCCTGGCCACACATCAGCTTTAAATACAATACTGATGCCTGAGTCTTTCATTTAATATTTAATTTTTTTGGAAGTTCGCCAGGTGACAATTCTAATTTGCAACCAAGGCTGAGAATTACTTCCCCAGGCTCTCTCTTTCAGTCAGTGATTGCCCTTAACTAACATTCCATAAGTTTTTAGTATACCAGCCATAATCCGACACTTTGGGGAGGGTGGGAAGGAGTGAGGGATGAAAAATTGCCTGTGGGGTACAATGTACACTACTTGGGTGATGGGTACACCAAGAACCCACACTCCACTACTATACAATATATACATGTAAAGAAATTCAACTTGTACCCCCTAAATCTATTAAAATTTAAATTTAAAAAATCCTGTACTTTTTAAGTAAAATAACTTTAAAAACTTGCTTTTCAATGAATAAAAATACAAATAACCCACGAATAATGTCCCCTCTAACCATTTTAAGCTGCTCACAAAATGAGATTCTCTTTCAATACTTCATTTTGCATGTAGTTAATGTCTCATCAATAAGTCAGACCATTGATAATGAAAATTTCAGGCCCTGACATAATACAAAGCTACTTAGGTTATGAGCAAATAATCTTAACTGATGTAATCCATGGCAACTACAGCATTATATGTATTGGTCATAGAACTGCTCTCTGTGAATTCCTCAAATTAAAGTATTTGCTCAAAAATGAACAAAAAAAATCCTCGTTACGATCTGAACACTTGGCAATGGTTTAAAACTGTATTCCACACCCCAAGCCAAAGCTATTTTCTTCTCTAAAGCACTAGTATTTGTGAACAGCATAATGTCTTTAAAAGGCCAAATGAATTCAAAATTGAAAGAGTATTTCATAAAATTTCAGATGTCTATGGAAATGCTCCCCCAAAAGTCAGCACGTCTGTACTAGGGCTGGGGGGGGGGGGGGGGGGGGGGGGGGGGGGCGTGGTGGTATGCAGGGAGGAGAGCACTACAGTGCCAGGGAACATTTCCAGGGTATTAAGCTTCTTGGTTAAAATTGCTACAATGTATTCAGTGGTCAAAATGCTTGAGGTTTCCAAGCCCATTCCATTATAACAAGCAAAGATGAATAATCTTGTGTAATTTGGTCATAACTCTAAAATGATCCTTAAAATTGCACTTTTCAGATTTTGCTTTTACTGCAACTTAAGTGATTAAGTTGTCTCTCCCTCTTTTGCCAGAGGAAGTGAAGCAAGACTGAGTTAGAACTCTTTGTGTCCTTTTGCCTTTAAAGCTTAATTACGGTCATTTTTAACTGAAATTCTCAAACACCTGACCAAAAGACAACTGAATATACAAAATTCATCCCTAACACGAAGATTGTCTCTAATTAGGCATTATCCAAAGGCAGCACATTAAATTGAATTAAAATTGCTACAGGAATGGATATTAAGCCTCACATAAACAAACATGTAAATCAGCATGCACAATACTTAAGAAAAAGCATTGACCATGAGGACTTGGAAACTGCCTTGTCTGGAAGCTCAGAGTTGGACTTTCATTATCTCAGTGTGAATCACTGAGCCATTTAATTTCACCAGGGACAATCAATTATAAGTGTTCCCAATCTGATTCCCCTCCCCCACTATGTCGTCACCCCAAGGACCTCAGGGCTATTGAAACTGTGGCTCTAAAAAATGAAATGCAACTTTCTTACAGTATGGCTAACAGAGAGTTGATAGATCAAAAATGCTGTAAGCATTTTGTGATTCAAGATTCTAAGAGGAATTCTTTTTAATGATTCAGAGGTTCTTCAATTTATAGAAAGTAATCCAAGACTCTCAAAGTTCCTACAGGGGTTTAGCAACTCAACTTTCCTTGTCAATAGAATCTTCCCTAACCCAGAGCCTGACAATATGCACACAAATTTAACTAGCAAGTATATGAGGCTTCAGAAGTTACTTTTCACTTTCACTACACATATCTACACACATCTTTCATTCCAAACACTTAACAAAATTTGAAACTCTAAATAGGGAGGTACTTCTAAAGATAGGAGCAGTGAGGCTGACAACCCAGCTAAGCATTTATGATTGCCCTCAGCAAATGGATAAAAATACACATACAAATAAAAAGCAAGAATAAAGAAGGCCCCAAGCCCTGAAAGCCCAACCTGGCTGAAAAGAGAACAGAATAAAATATGGATCACAAACCTCTGAGGCTGGAGGGAAAGATGGGGCCATCTGTATACTGACATGCAGAAATTTGCTAACACAATGGCAGCTAAATCAGAGAGAGAATGCTGCAGATTATCAATCAACTTGTACCAACCCCCATGATCCTTGTAAAGTTTCCCAGAATTTGGAAAGAGAGCCAATTGTGGCTTGCGTAGTTCGTGTACTTCCATAGGAGGTAGCAAAGGAAGCATTAGAAGACTTAGTCTATTCCTTAAGAGTTTGAGGCAGCCCTTTGGTGGCCTGGCCTCCATTATTGCACCATTTCACATCTTTTTGTTACCCTTCTCCAAAGACCTGATTTGCCTTTGTAACTTTTGTATTTTATAAAGTATCATTATTTTAAAATATCAGTAGCTTACACCACACAGTATTTTCTCATCTTGGGAAGTTCTTTTCTATTAATAATTCCTGCCTACAATAAATGGACCATGATAAGTGGGGCTAAACAATGAACTTCAGCAATTGAACTTTTGGTTGTAGGCAGGTTAATACTTTAAGAGGAAGAGAGATAATCTAGGTATTTACTATGATACACTGTTTCCCCATCCCAAGACAGTGACTGTAATATTGTACACTGAAGCTTCAAAAATGTGTACAAAATATATATATAAGGGCTAAGCAGATGGTTTCTGTGGAAAGGTCCCTTAGGGCTGGAATATTTTCCTCACTATTTAGAGATCTCATAGGTAAGAACGTTATATCTCAGCAGAAAATAGTAATATCTAACAATCAAAAGGATAAGAGCTACTGGGTATTAGGGGAGAAAATGCCTTTGCCAATATCATTACCTAGAGAAGATAAATTCTCATCCAAAAATTACTTTCCAGATAGCCGAAGAAGAATGTTTATTACAGTGTGAGAAGAGATAAGAAACTCTGGCTAGGGGGGGAAAAATTGTAAAAGAGGTATCCGATGACTTGAACAGGGTCTTATTTCCTGTTTCAGTGATAGTGTCTTTATTATAAAAGTGATAATAACTTTCTTAGAAAGGTCTTCCAGTTCAAATGAAAGCCGGAACATGTCTAGTAAAACTAATGAATGCATTTTTCCAGGTAAATTATTAAATATCAAACAGAAAGCAAATTGGCTAGAAAAAAATGCCCAAGTTGTAAATGTAGTTAGGTTAAACAGCACATCCAGGCTACATCTGTTTTTTTTTTTTTTTAACATACTCAACAAAACAGGAAAGTGAAAAGCAAGTTTCCATTGAGGAGCATGGCTTAGTTGAATAAGCAACGAAAGCAGTGAGGTGTGGGGGGGAACCTCTGAGTTCTGACTCACAATTCTTCAGTGAAGCATTTCTAGCCTTCAATTCAATCATGACAACATAGACAATTTCTCTGCTCAATTTATAATGTCTTAAAGAAAAGCCTGTTCTTGAAAAAAACATCTTTCCTATAGGTGAAGACTTTCAGGACAAGGTTGGGAGGGGACAGGAGAAGCAAGAAAGATATGACCCTGGGAAATATTATTTATACCTATGTTTTCTTCAACATGAGACCTGGGGGAAAATGCCTCAGTTGAGCCTCAATTTTCTTATCTTTAAAAGAAGGTCATGTAACCTAAAAGGCTGCTTACAGTAGGATTAACAAAAACACCCAAAGATCACTTTAAATGACTCTAAATTCTTCACATGAACAAAGGATGAGGTTTGCAGATGTTAATTGACTATAGAAATTAACTGGACCAGCACAGAACTAGGCAATGTCTTCAACATAATCCGGGTGTAAATATTTTATTTAAAGCAGGCAAGTTTCTGGCTCTATAGAAGCAGCATAGGCAATTCTGAGGTCGCCTCTGTCCAAAGGGGCAAGTCAGTATGGTCCACTGGCAAAGCGTGCTTGGTTTTGAAAACACTATTCTTTAGTATGCATGAAGAAGACTAGAGTTGGCATGTTTGACAGCGATTAAGAGCCACTTGAGGAATCCCTGGAGGCTGTTGTCTACAACATATGCCATTAATCCTTTAGAATTGTTGATCTGACACCTCGCAGTAAAATTAGGAAATCATTTCTCCCTTTGTGGCAGTGCACATGGTCACTTGGGAACTTTACCAGAATTATTGACCCTGTGTCTAAATTTCCCTTCCTTCCACCCAAAGCTTTGGATTCGAATCTGCTGCGCCCTATAAAGATTAGATCTGCTATAAATGTAACAAATAATTTGATTGTAATTCTTCCTAAAACATGCTTAAACATTATACATATATATATATATAGTCTGTTAAACAGACTATAGAAATTAGCAAGACATTTGAAGTGTAATGTATAGCATTACACTTTTAGTATATTGAAGCATAGAAAGAAGAGCACAACAAATATTCAGTGATGCCTTGTGTATAAATAAAAATTGTTTGGATTGTTAAATTTTAATGTACCTTTCAGTACTGCCAACTAGGAATGCCACAGTAAGAACTGGCAAGACTATCAGAATACCACATTTCCCAAACTGCATTTACATGAAACAAGTTAGTAATGAGGTTCCTTAGAGAAGGGGGAAGCCTGCTCCAGTAACCCATCTCCTGGCTATTTGCAATGCATACTGATATTAAAAGCTCTAAAAAGTCTTGAGTAAACTTCTTTAACATTTTTTAAGTCAGCATTTCCCAAAATTATTTGACCATAGAACTTCTCCCTGCCCCTCTGCCAAGGAAAATCCAGTGGCATCACGTTCTGTGCAACATGGTTTAGACGTTGCTACTCGAATACATTTCTTACTTCATCAACCAAGTGTGTACATCCAGTCTACATCTATGCTAGGGTCTACTCATAGAAAAAATACATGGTATTCACAATCACTTATATTGACAAAGCATTCAGGGGTATGAGGTGAGATAAGTGTTACAGTTGTGAGAACTTCTATCCCTGTATGCCAAAAATAGATAAAAGTAAAATTAAGTATTTGGCCATGATCCCAGGTGACTGCTTTTGCTTCTAAAGGTTAATTAAGAGAGGCAAGAAATCAAGAGATCTTGGTCCTAACTGCCTTCTACTATCAATTGGTCTGTATGTAGGGAAGTCCTGGCATCGGTTTCTTCCTATGTAACTTGGAGAGGGCTTGACAAAATAATCTGATCTAAGAGGATACAGCGGAATTAGGGCTAGATGTTCTACTGATAAAACTTGAAATGTGGCTTTGGATGTTGTGTCATTTGCCACCTATTTCAGCCTTGTCCACTAAAACAAAAAAAAAATAGTCAAGGGTGGGGAAAAGATTACCTGTTTGAGGATAAAGAATAATTTACAAACAAATATGCATGAGAAGATAATGTATTGGGGATGAAATTTATTTGCAGGCTTTAAAGCAGGAGGGAGAAATAAATGAAATATTATGAAGTCACAAAGACCAGAGAAAGGCTCCTATGCTAATGCCCGTTTTTAATATTTAAGTACAAACTGACTAGATTAAACTCCTTTGTGGTGCTAATTTTGGTACACTAGAAGATACATTGGATCTTTCAGGCTTCAAAGATGCCCATTTAAAGCACCACAGTGGCAATTTATTTAACGGTGACCTTTAGATGTGAAAAAATGAATGCCTTCTCAAATGTGCTTCTTACCCTAGGGAAACAGTTTAGTCCTCTGATAAAACAGAATAAAATCCATGTCCCTGCACCCAAGGTACGAACAACTGCAAGTTAAAACAGGTTAGCATTAATTGCCATAAGGGCAATTTTCTTTTTTTTTTGAGACAAAGTCTCACTCTGTTGCCCAGGCTAGAGTGCCATGGTGTCAGCCCAGCTCACAGCAACCTCAAACTCTCGGGCTCAAGCGATCCTCCTGCCTCAGCCTCCCGAGTAGCTGGGACTACAGGCATTTGCCAACATGCCCAGCTAATTTTTTTCTATATATTTTTAGTTGTCCAGCTAATTTCTTTCTACTATTTTAGTAGAGACAGGGTCTCGCTCTTGCTCAGGCTGGTCTCGAACTCCTGAGCTCAAATGATCCACCGGCTCGCCTCCCAGAGTGCTAGGATTATAGGAGTGATCCACTGCACCCGGCCCGTAAGGCCAATTTTAAAAAATACCGAACCACTTAGAATTACAAATTTTACTTGTACACAGAGATTTTACTGTAAAATGAAAACACACACATACAGAAATAAAACCACATGAAAGAATTTTTATTAGAGTGGATACATTCAAAACGAATGGCTTCTCAAAAACAAACACCACTGACACTAAAGACCGAACTGCCTCCAAACCAATTTTCCACGAAACAATTTTTTTTAACGAAACAGGGCAAACACTAGTTTGAGATTATATTCAAGTATATGATTAAAAATAGCAATGGGATATTTCTAAACACACATAGGAAGAATCCAAAACAATTATAAGAATTTAAAGTCAACATTAAAAATACCTAGCAAACTTTAAACAGGAAAAATGCTTTCAGCTAAATCATGAAACAGCACAGTAGTTGTGGGTCTCTTCATTAAGTGACTATTGCTCAGTGGAATGCAATATTAGTCATGACCAGTACTCAAAAATTAAATGTTCATAAAGACTCAATTCTCCTGATTGCAATGCATTTCACTCCACTTCACATTATTATAAAAAGCCTATGGGCCTGGCGCAGTGGCTCATGCCTGTAATCCTAGCACTCTGGGAGGCCGAGGCGGGTGGATTGTTTGAGCTCAGGAGTTCAACACCAGCCTGAGCAAGAGCGAGACCCCGTCTCTACTACAAATACAAAGAAATTAGCTGGACAACTAAAAATATATAGAAAAAAATAGCAGGGCATGGTGGCACATGCCTGTAGTCCCAGCTACTCAGGAGGCTGAGGCAGAAGGATTGCTTGAGCCTAAGAGTTTGAGGTTGCTGTGAGCTAGGCTGACGCCATGGCACTCTAGCCTGGGCAACAGAGCAAGACTGTCTCAAAAAAAAAAAAAAAAAAAGCAGATGCGTATGCAAATGTGTTAATATATTTTTAAGTCATTTCTCACTCTACTTTGTAAAGTCAGATATGATGTTAAACTTTCTAAATGATGACAAACAGAAAAGAATTACAACATTAGTTAAGGGTAGAAAAATGGTAGAACCCAATGGAATACAGGTAGACCTCAAAGGCTGGAAATTAAAGTACATTTGCATTTCTTAGCATTATTAATAATAGCCAATTAATGGTGGAATGACAGACTTTGGATGGGCAGGCGGTCTGAAAATGATCTTACAGTCAGTGCTCTTGAGTATTCTAACGTGCCCTGTTGAAGTCCCAGCTTGGCTCCCAGTTATTTACTATAAGCAGATACAACTCCTCCCTGTGTGGTAGGGACAGCTAAACTAAAAAAAAAAAAAAAGTGGGGAATAAGGGGATATGGAAAGGAGAAGGATAGAAATACAAATATGTCAAACCAAAAGAAAATTACCTGTGATGAGAACATTTGGCTGTAAGACTACATGGTGCTTCCTCATCATTTTCATTGCAACTCTCAAAAGACACCTCCAATAGAAGAAGCCTTTAAATGCTTTAACCAACACATACATTCAGAAGGAAGAAACTTCTTCGGATGTGAGATTTGTCCTTTAGACCTCATCTGCAATCCTAAAAATGGTAGATAACAGGGAAAGGACGCATTCTAACAGTTGCAGGCCTGTCTTAGCAATGGACCAGAATGCTGTTGGACTCAGATTTTATGAATTTACAATCCAATTCAGTCCAGTATGCCTTTGAACTTCACTATAATTTTCATACTGTTTAGTAACACTGTGATGAGATATCAAAAAATGAAATACTGACTGCAAATAAGGGGAGATTCATTCATGTATTTTAAAGGTAACCACCTTCTAGGATGACTAGAATTTAAAAATAGAAAATCACAAGTGTTGGTGAGGATGTGGAGAAATTGGAACCTTCACACATTGCTGGAGGGAATGTAAAATGGTTCAGCTGCTGTGGAAAACAGTTTGGTGGTTCATCAGTTAAACACAGAATTATTAATACCATATGACCCAGCAATTTAACTCCTAAGTATAGACCCAAAAGAACTGAAAATAGGTGTTCAAAGACTTGTGCACGAATGTTCACAGCAGCACTATTTATAATACAATAGTCAGTGCTCGCTTCGGCAGCACATATACTAAAAATTGGAATGATACAGAGAAGATTAGAATGGCCCCCACACCAGGATGACACACAAATTCGTGAAGCATTCCATATTTAAAAGAAAAAAAATACAATAGTCAAAAGGTGGAAACAACCCAAATGTCAATCAACTGATAAATGAATAAACACAATGTGATGCATCCATACAATGGAATACTACTCAGGCATAAAAAGGAATGAAGTGGGCCAGGCTTGGTGGCTCATGCCTGTAATCCCAGCGCTTTGGGAAGCTGAGATGGAAGGATCACTTGAGGCCAGGAGTTCAAGACCACCCTGGGCAACATAGTAAGACCCCATTTCTACAAAAAAAATTTTAAAAGAATAGCCAGGTGTGGTGGTACATACCTGTAGCACTAAGTACTTGGGAGGCTGAGGCAGGAGGACTGCTTTGCTTGAGCCCAGAAGTTTGTGGCTGCAGTGACCTACAATCATGCCACTATACTCAATGCCACTACAACTCTAGCCTGGGTGACAGAGGGAGACCCTTTCTCTTTTAAAAAAAAAAAAAAGTGGATGAGCCTCAAAAACATTATGCTAAGTGAAAGAAGCTAG
>RJWJ010001321.1:0-139282 GCA_004363605.1 Indri indri
ATTATTGTTAGAGTTTCCACTCATCTGTTCTTGTATGCTGTCTACTTTTTCCATTGGAGCCTTTAACATGTATATTATATAATCTTAAATTCCCTATCTAATAATTCCAGTATCTGTGTAATATCTGAGGTACTGCTTCTGATGCTTGGTTTTGTCTCTTCAGACTGTGGTATGTTTCTGAAAGCTGGACATGGTGTAGCAGAACTGAAGTAATTAGACTTTTAGTGTGAGGTTTCATGTTGTTCTAGCTAGGAGCTGGGCTGTATTTAATGTTTGCTGTAGGTACAAGAGCCTTCAGTTCCTCTAGTTTCCTTTTTTTCTATTTTTCTCCTTTGTTGTCTTTGGGTTTTCCTAAGAACTCCCTAAGTAGCTTGGTCCTGCAACTCTCTCAATTGTAAGCCACTGTTGTTACTACTGGAGGCCCGTTTGGTAAGATGTTGGGGAGGTGATATGTTTTTATAATCTTTAATTAAATCTCAGATTTTTTAGTGGGCCTGAATCCCTGGGCTGTCACCTTCAGAAATGTTTTTTAGCCTCCCCTCCCCCACTGGGAGACAGGAAGCCTAGAAGGAGCCGGAGTCCTCCATTCACCTTTTCCCCCAGATCAGATAGAGCCCCTGGTAAAGTATCACAGGTTCTCTTAGAGGGCAGGTCTTTGTTGTGAAGAACACTCTCCATGTTTACTTTTCCCCTACCAGAAAAATGGGGGAATTTTTCTCTTATAAGAACATGGTAGAATTTCTAGAGGTTAGAAGATTTCTGGGGTAAACCCCCCGCCCCAAGGCTGGGCCCCTGGGAGTTTTTAACCCTGAAGCTAGTCCTTACTCAGTAGCTTCCGATAATTCATTAGAGTTACTACAGTCTTCCTATCAGTCACTAGCTCCAGTGGCTTCTGTTGCCACTAAGCTGCTCTTGGCTGTGCTTCTCTGTGTTTATCTCCAGATGCTGAGCTGGTTTGCCTTGTGACCTCAATTCTTTGATGGATCCACCTCAGTTCTTTGATGGATCCTATTCTCTGATGGAGCTAAGAAAAGTCATCGGTTTTCCCGTGATTTTCAGTTTCTTGTGATATACACAGACATGTTTGCATTTTAAAAAATTGTATTTCCTCAGATAAATGTGTGTAATCTGCTTTTAGATCTATCCCTTGTTTTATTTCCATTTATACTAATTTACCAGGTTCTGCAAATGCTTTCAAAGGGAGTGTACCTCACCTCTATTGGTTCCTGCATTCACCGAGTTAGAAGTCTACATCTTAAGGTATATATTTCCATCCTTGTGATTCTATTCTTTTTTTTTTAGAAAAAAGAACCTATGATATGTACTGTAGTTCAATTTACTTTTTCTTATTAATGAAAAAAATACATACAGCTCAGTGAGTCCAGTATATGTAGCATTCATTATTTTTCACAAATAAGGTTGATGAAGTCCTGATCCGAATTAACAAGTCTCTTACATTTAGGATTTTTTACTAGGTTCTCTTGCTTTGATTGAAATAAACTAAAACAACTTTTTGTACAGCAAAG
This sequence comes from Indri indri, assembly GCA_004363605.1. NCBI lineage: Eukaryota > Metazoa > Chordata > Mammalia > Primates > Indriidae > Indri > Indri indri. The sequence continues at coordinate 1,527 of RJWJ010001321.1, forward strand.
ATAGTATGAAAGTGTTAAGCTAGATATATGCTTTGGAAATGGTTAAATAGCTGTACAAAGAGGTATTCAGCCATTGACTCAGTATTTTATAAAACATATGTAATTTTTATTGGAATAGTCTAAATTTTATAATACCAACTGGTTCACAGCACAACTGGGAGAAGGTATAGAAATTTTCCATACACCTCTTGCCGCATGGATGGCCTCCCCATTATTGACAATCCCCCACCACGGAGATACATTTATTACACCTTATGGACATTCTCTATGAGTTTGGACAAAATGTAATGACAGGTATCCAACATTGCAGAAAATAGTGTTTTCACTGCCCTAAAAATCATCTTTGTTCTGCCTGTTCATCTCTCCCTCCCTCCTGACTCCTGGTAACCAGTGATCTTTTTACTGTCTCCACAGTTTTACCTTTTACAGAATGTCAAATGGTTGGAATCATACAGTAGATAGCTTTTTTCACTCAGTAATATAAAGTTAAGGTTCCTCCATGTCTTTTCACAGCTTTTGAGCACCGAATAATATTCCATCAGCTGGATGTACCACGGTTTATCCATTCACCTACTGAAGGACGTATTTGTCTTTGCTATCTGAAAATAATCTCACTGAAGTTATACCAGTAGCTTTACCTAAACTTTGAAGATTGTGAAATAGAATATCTCTAACAGTCCGGCTCCAAGCTGCATTAACTAATCCCTCAATAGTAGGGATGTATCTTTTTGTCCTGTAATTTCTTATACTTGTTATGGCACTGAAACTTTTGACCCAATAACAGTGCAGTAGAGAAATGAAATCATTGTAGTTGGCTTACTTTCTCCATGTCTTGTGGTCAAAGGAAGGAAGGAAAAGTCTGCACAAATTCCCCTGTGCAGCTCATATACTGCTCTACCTATTTGTCTAACGAATCTTGGTATCTAAAGTTTTACGTCTATGAAAAATTATTAGTACTATGCATAAACTGCATTTTGAGACTTTCATATTTCATGTTTTTGCCATATATAGAAGTGAATTTTAGAAGTAAATAGGTGTTATACCAACCTGAAGAGAGAAGCAGTAAGGTTTTCATGCAGAGGTACTCTTCATAAGATACCTGAAGCCTTCGTAACTCAGAGGCAACATATAGCATATGTTTACATTGCTCATACATGCAGGGCAGATTCATTCTCTGCCTGTGAAATACAAATATCAAGGTTTGAGTTAGAAAGAAATAGTTCCAAAAAAAAAGTCTTTTTGGTTTCATAAAACTATGAACTCATAAAGGAAAACAGAGCTACTGCTAGTCATGCTAATTCCCTATAGAATCAGAATTTTAGAAAACTTGTTCCTGGATCTAGAGTATCTAAAAGAGACTAATCTAATTTTATATTGGAGACAATATTTCCTATTGTGCATGCCAGGTATCGTTCTATTTACTTAAGTATTTAGAATTTGTTCTTACAGAATTCATCATCAGTTGCTCAGATAATTTTTTTCTCTACTGCAGATGTGGTTTCTTTATTATGATAAACTAAATCAGACACAAATCATATACTGCCAAAATGATCATGGACAAGCTCCCATGGCTTTTATTTATTTTTGGGACAGGGTCTCACTCTGCCTGGGCTAGCTTACTACAAACTTCTGTGCTTAAGCAATCCTTAGTCTCTCGGGTAGCTAGGACTATAGGCACGAGGCAACTTCCCAATCCCCTGATGGTAATTAAAGCACTCCTATTCTGGGAGATATCTTTTTCTCCTTTAGTTTCTTGTACATGATTACAATCCTCATATTATAACTGAAAATTTTGACAGAGTTACAGTGTAGTAATCATTCTTTTTGGCTGTAACAAAAATATCTTTCACAACATTCTGACCTAAGGGCAACTATGAGAAGCTGTTTTACAGCTACATGGAGGGTCAGAACTTAAATGTATACTTGCCTATCACAGACATCAGAGGAGTAGGAAACACCGTGGGCTAAGAAAAAAGACGTGGCAGCCAGCCCAACACAAGAATGGGAAGAATGCCCTCTTCAAAACTACAGGGTGTCCCAAAAGTTGCCATACATAGGGAAAATGTGTAGGCAAATTTTACAAAGGAAAAATTTGGTAAAATTTTATAATGAGTATTTTGTAAATAAAGGTACATTTAGCTACAGTTTCCTGTTTCCCCACAAGCCATCTATCCTCCAGAGGCGCTGAATACTGAGTAAAAATAATCCTTTAACAAATAAACACTCCTAATGAAAATGAAACTAATGTAAATCTGTTGAGGAAAACATTTCTGTAATTCTCACTTTATGTAAGGAATGTATGTGGTATGACCAGGTTATGCTGTGACTGTTTAAAATCTAAATTTGTGTGCCCTAATAAAAACCCTGAAATAGATTAGTTTTATAAATCTCTTCATGGTTTTAATTCCAATTAAATTACTTCAAATTGCTTATTAACCAGTAAATACGTCAGTTTTTTTAAAAGACAAATGGATTCATTCTGAAATGAGTAACAGTGTCTTGAGTTTCCACTGAAGCTAAATATATTTACTGGTTAATTTAAAATTGGATCAAACAACCTGATCTTGTTAGAGTCCTCTTAATTTTGTCAATAGATAATCAATGTGACTTATTTAATGTCAGAGAAAGTGACTGTGTAGAGGTGTGCTCTGGTGTGAAGCACATGGTAGTGCCTACTAGTTGAAGGCTGAGATATGGCTCCTTCTTGAAATGCAAAGTGATCAATTACAGCATATCTGTTTCACAGGCCTCTTCATAATGCTGCTCACTGTGAAGTCTGGTTCTTCTTTCAGGTCTCAGCTCAAATGAAACCTCCTCCAAGAAGTCATTTAGTCCTATCTGAAATGGACCTCTCTAGTAAAAACTATCACAATCTGAAATTATTTCATTTACTTGGTGGTTATCTGTATCCACCCCCCTGCAACATGTCAGCAACCTTGTTTGTCTTGTTCTTTGCTGTAGTCCTGTACTAGATACATATTAGGAGTGGGATGAATGTTTTCCCCTCTAATCCATTCTGACTTCTTTTTGTTCCTAGAATAAAATCTAAATTCTATTTAATGGCCTACAAGATTCTGCTTATCTGGGCCCCTGTTCACTTGTCTAAATTCATACTGTATCCTCAGTTTCCCACACATGCCAAACTTGTTTCAACTCTTTGCACTAGTTTCTTCTTCCTGGAATGCCTTACACCCTTTCATACAGCTTGTACCATTTATTTTTCAGCTACTTAAGAGGCCCTCTGTGGTCACAAAATCTAAAGCAGTGTATCCACCACACTCCTTGCCCTAAGGCACACTATTAGACCATGGCTCTATGAAATAATTTTGGTTACTTATTTGAATTCTCCTATCAGAATGTTAGCAGAGGCCTCATCTATTTTGTTCACTGTTATACCCCCAAGCTCCTAAAATAGTGTCTGGCACTTGGTAAGTATTCAAGTATCATTGCATGAATATAATGCTAGAATGTTTTCAACAATGGAGAAGCACCACCAAGTTTAATTTTAATGGTTCAGCCAGGACTTTTAGACTAGTTTTTAACACAGCTAACCTAACAGAGGGAAAAACTGAAATCTATCCTTTAGGTAGTTCTTACTAACCCTGCCAGATATGTGGCCTTAGAATTACCCTATCATGTATGGCTTATTGCACGCCGTCTAACAATCTCTTTTAAGATATCTGGGGCTACTATCCAGTCCCTAATAAAACACAGTATGGGAGCTTACAACATCATAAGTCAGGCCCTCCCATTTAACATTCAGCTCAAATAGATGCTTTTCTGTAACTCCTACCCTGTATCCAGCACACCCAACAGGGAACATATTTGCTCTTCACAGAATCTCTCTTTAGGCTGTCCTCATTGCTCTCAAATCTTTTCTCTTTCTCGAAACATACCATGTTCATCAACCAGTGTTAATTCCCAAACTCCTTGCCTCTCTGAACACATTTCAGTTTGCCACTGTTAATGTGGCACCTTGAAAATGACTAATGATGGATTTACTCATGTAGAATGCATGAATAAACAGCTCTATTTCAAGTTTGCCCAGTTCCTAGATACCTGGTAGGATTGATTGATTCAGTCCTGAGTTATCACAATAGCAGTCCATCACGAAAACATCAGCTATACTCTATAAATTCAGGGAAAATAATTCACATACAACTTACTCATTAATAATCAGATCAGGAGCAAAACACAGCATGTTTCCATTTGTTTGTCTGTATGATCTCCATCCCAGGGCAAATGCCATGAGAAACATCCACGAGTATTGCAGTAGGGTCATTTGGTCATCCAGGTGTAAGTTCCTGAATCCTGAATTAATAGAAATAAAGGTATGAGGCACCACTCTAATTACCAAAAAGATGATCATCTCTTTGGGAACTGCCAAAGAACAATTAGACAATTAGTTTTGTTTTTGATGGACCCCTAACTGATAAAGGAAATGAAATACTAAGTAGACACAGTTTTCCTTTGTCATCTGACACAACCATATCCAAGCCCTCAGTGTTTTTAATAGCATTCAGTGTAAGTAGCCAGTTTTTGTCTCTTTTGCCTACTTAAGTAAACACGAACTAAACAGTAAAATAGAAAGCCAAGAGTCTTGGTGGTTATCAGAAGCTAGGAAGGGTGGTGGGGAAGGGGAGATGCGAGGGCTTGGTTAATGGGTACAAAAATATAGTTAGATAAAAGGAATAAGTTCTAGTATTCAATAGCACAATACAGTGATTACAGTTAATTTATTGTATATTTCAAAATAGCTAGAAGAGAAGATCTGGAATGTTCCCAACACAAAGGAATGATAAATGTTTGAGATGATGGATATCCCAAATACCATGCTTTGGTCATTACACATTGTATGCATCAAAATATCACATACAACCCATAGAGGTACTATTATGTATTAATTAAAAAGAGTCCTGGCTTGATATATTAATCAATGAATTTAAGTAAAAAATTGCCCTGATAATCATACCTTTGTCCCCTCCTTGATAGTAAAGTCAGGGTTGACACTGACCTCTCTTTGTCCCCTCCTTGATAGTAAAGTCAGGGTTGACACTGACCTCTGCCATCCATACCAAGTTCCAACAGGGAAACTTTTATTTAAAATTATTTTAAAAATTAGATTAAAATTTACATTCAGTGTATAGTATTTCATTAATTAAGAGTTAAAATCATTCTACTTTAGTACACTTTGACAAGTGAACACACCTGATACTTACCAATTTTATAAACAACCTGATTTTTAAAAGTGATACACTGAAGGAACACTGATATAACATTTTCTTCTCCTAGACTTTAGTGTAAAAGGGATTTTGAGTAAGTCTTGTAACTCTGGTTCTGACATTGCATCATCCTGTCTGAAATTACTGTGCAGGGAGCAGTGTGTAAGTTTTATTATTGACTCCCCCTCTGCCCATTATTCACTTGACTCTCCCCTTCTTAGTCCCCAGAAGTAGGAGAAACAATGTAAGCCAAGGGATCAGGATGATAAAAAGTCAGAATGTTTTTGTTCAAGAGAATACAAAGGTTTATATAGTAGCTCTGTGATCATTTGCATCTTACCTGGTATCGCCTTTGCCCATTTCACTGCTGCAATTACTTGCCGCCCACCTAACATGTTGAGTGAGGTCATGATCCTCCAAGGTGAATCTGGAACAGAGCTATCATATCCTGCATATAACACATCAGGTTCAATGACCTCCAGCAGTGACACCAGGGTAGGGGTGAGTTGTGGTAATGTTGCAGGAACTATTGTTTTGTTAGAAGGATTTTCAGAATTTTCTTGAGAGACCGCTGTTGCAGCCTGCTGAATTCCTTTTATTTTTTTCTTTGTTTTTCGAGCTGTGGGTATTAGAAAAATACATAGAAATGAGTTTTCATGGGAAGGTCTGGGCTATGCAGTTTATTCAAGGGGTATTCTTAATTTCTGAAACTATTAAGGCAGGAGAAATACTTTATTTAGCAATTATGATAAAGTGACATAGAAGAGAAGAAGAAAGTTTTTTTCTGAAAGCAAAAGACCCATAGGACCCTGTTCCAATATTAATTTTCCTTACAAATATGGTTATACCTTATACAAAATAACTTTCTTATAACACTATGTTAAAACAATCTGAGTAAATCACTTCTGTAGATTCCTCTATAAATTATGGTAGTATATATAATGAAGAGAGCAACACTATTTGTACACTTGTACAAAGCCACCTTCTTATCTAGATGGGAAGATGACACAGCAGATTACAGGCTAAAAACAGTGTTAGTTCTAACAATACAAACAAGATAGATACTGCTTAGGACTAAAAACATTTGGGAGAGGAAAAGAAAAACTTTATGAGTGGGAAACATCCCTTTTGTAAAGAAGATTTATATTAAACCTAAAGCATCCATTTTCATATTATATACAAAGTAAACAAAGTTATCTTTTACCTCTGACTTTGTGTGGTACAGTCCAATCAAATTACAATATGGATTCTGTAGACTTTTTAGTAAACTTATCTGAAGTTATTTGTTTTAGTGACCAAGTAAGGAATTACATTATTCTCTTACAGACAAAGCACTCAGAACTGTAAGAAAGGGCAAGAAGTGTAGTTTCTATGCAAGATGAAATGTACCTGCTTCGGCCATTTTGCAAAGGGAAAAAAGTAAGTGCTAATCATGTTTTAAAATAATTATTAGATCCTGTGTCCCTAAAATGACATAATATATAGTTTGTGGAGGACAGATGTGGTAGTGGGAACCATATTTTAATGTCCAATGTTAGAAGGGAAAAGAAGCCTGTCGTTTACATTGAATAGAATGGTTTCATTCTTATTGTTTTCTGTGCTGAATGGGGTACTGAGAAATTTAAGGATTTTTAGTGAATGTTTCAAAACAGAATCACGACAGAACTGTGCTAATTTAGTTTACCATGCTCTCTTGGAGGCATAGCATGATACGCTAGTAAAGAGCAGAAATCTGAAATCAGCATGTTTGGATTTAAATCCTGGTTCTGCCATTTTGTAGCTGAGTATCTGTGTTACTCCTTGGGCTTTAAAATGAGAATAATATTAGTCCCTACCTCATCGGGTTGTTGTGAGAGTTAAATTAATTAAAATTAATTAAATATGTAAAATGCTTACAACAGTTCCTGGCACACAGTAAGTACCATTGAGAACTACCATGACCTCAATTTGTAGGAGAATGTGTTTTTAGAATACTTTAAATTCAGATAGTGCAACTCTATAGAGGAGTGATAAAAAGGAAGAGCTCCTATGCATAAAGAAACACATTACCAAAAGTATCTCAATGAAACCCAGATCCAAAATCACGGAATGTACTTTGTTGACAATGTGAAAGAGACCACGTATGTCCCAAATCAATACACTGAAGTAGTAAGTGCTGTGAAAACCTCAATTGACCATAACTTTAAATGATCTAGAGTGCATGTTTCTACACTCCACATTAGAACACAGAATAGTGACAAGCTGGAGAACTTTTTGTATGACTCAGTTTATGATTAATCTACATACCTAAATGAGAGAACTCATGCTTTTGAATAAAGCTTTAGAGCAAGATAGTGCTAATAAATTTTCAAAGTATCTTCAGCAAGGGGTTGTTAATAAAATTTTACTCTAATAAATTCCTGACTCATTGGAGCATATTAGTAGACTAGCAGTGTTCCTGAGTCTGTGATGACTCTTAGTTCCTCCTTAATAGAGGTAAGAAATCTGATAATGGCGTAAGCCTACTTGCCCGTAAGTTCCATTTGACTGTATATACTAAAAGTTACACTTTGGAATAATTACAGTACACTTCAAAATGAAATGAGTATAAAACATTTAGGATTTCTGTTATAAAACTTATCTGTTCTTAAATGCCAGGCAGTTTAAGCAGTGAAGAAGGCTGCCTTAAAATAGATGAGATTTACTCAGGATCAAAATACACCACTTACTTACATTTAGGGAGAGACTTGAACTCTAAGAGAGCTAACTGATTGCCTCTGCAAAGTTATTCTGGGGCTATCATTGAAACTGCTTGGCTTAGGAGAAGCTCTCTGATGAACAAGAGAATATTTCTAAAGATTAAGTACAAAACATATGGCTCATTTATATTGTGGCACACATAAATACCTAGTCCAAATGAAGGTTTTATAATATACTGGGATTAATTCAAAACAAAAATAGTATGTCTACAAGGTGAATTAAGATTATAAGTGCCAACTAACACCTATTATATTATGAAATGACAAACTAGAACTTTGTTTTACCATGTAGTATACAAAAGTGGATATAAAGTTAATCAAGGACCTATTCAAAAAAATATGAGGGTCCAAAATAACCTTAGTGGAAGGATGTATAGTAGAGACTGGCATGTGGTAGCACTTGACAAATGCTAATTTCCCCACTCTTCTGATACCTTATAAAAGCATACAATTGGTTGTATTTTTTAATACAGCATTTTGAGAAATGGTAGCTCAGATTAAATTATATGCTTAAATTTTATTTACAAGTCTGACAGACTTATAAAAGACCCGATTGGAAATGGTATACTTGATAATAGAAAGTCCGATGTCAGTCACTTCATGGTCATCTTCTAGTGAGGTAGGGGCAAAGGACGCTACAATTGTTATTAAACTATCTGAAGGAGAAGAAAAAGGACAAACTTAGTAACCTAGTCCATCAGAATCATTTACTTTATATCTTATTTCTTTTGACTGAAGAATTCCCTTATATTTTGGATAGGGAGGAATTGCCCAGAGAAGCATTATACACTTAAAGCTCCAAAGATCTTGAACTTGATACGTATTTGGGAAAGCACCTAAAAATGTTACTGCGTAAGCAACCATACTACATTAGAGATATGATAGAATTTTATTTGGGTTTATCCTTTGAGCTACATTCAAATCCTATTTCTAAATATAAAAAATAGCTGAGATGAAAAGATGGCATTAGAGAAAACTAGTAAAACTGGGGCTGGAGAAAATAAATAAAAGAATCACTAAAAACTCATGTGCCTTAATATATATTTAAATGGTCAAAAAATATAACGTACACAGGAGATTAGAGAGTAACAAAATGAAACTTGGTAAAATCTAGGCAGAGATTTGGTATGTAAGAAAGTGGGGAATAATGTTTTTATAACAAAAATAAACTGCCCTTGTGGCACTGAAAGAAAACGTCTATGTGAATTTGTAATCTCTAGCTTTTGTAACACCTAACAGAAAGTGGGCAGCTATAATTTTACTTAAATCAATGTTTACATGTTGGCACTCTATAGTCAAGTTTAAATAACCTGGTCAAACTTACACACAGCTGTTTGTGTGGTCTGGGGAATTGGACTCTTCATAGTCATACTCATAAAGTACTTTAACAACACACACGGTGTGCTAGATAGATAGCACCAACAATTAGTATCTCCTATCAAGAGAACCACATGGTTTCCATTCTCTCTCAATCTCTCCTCTGGATGACTGCTGTACACATTTAATTAGTCTCTCTATACAGGATTGGTCTTTCTAAAATACAAATCTGATCATGTCTCTGTCCTTATTTTTCATCTAATTCCTACTCAGCTTATAGGTTTAAAATTCAACATTACTTCTTCCCGGACTTCCCGGACAGAATTTGGTACCCACCCTCCCTCTTGCTCCTGTGGCTCTATTCCTTTTATGATGTGCCAGGCTACTTTGTGATTGACTCTGCAACCTAACTAAACAGTGTAGTCCTTGAATACAGGCACTGTTTTATTCATTTTATGCCTAGTGACTGGCTTGTTGGTGCATACTTGCTGAGTAAAAAAGCCCATCACAACAAATATTAAACACATGGATTATCAGATCACCACCACCATCTTCACAGACCTTGCAATTTCAACTAGAACAGAATCCCAAACTTTTTTCAGAGGAAAGTTCTTAAATGGTGAGATCAATGTTAATTATACAACTTGTTATGTAAACAGAGATATGAAACTCTAACTTATAACTAGTTTTAGGTTTCTTCTTTACTCGATAAACAAAACAAACAAAGCCCTTCCAATGCCTCTCTGAGGAGTTTTTTTTTCCTTGCAGATCTGTAATAAAACATGTATTTCTAAAAGGTAAAAGACAGAAAAATGGACATGCAAATATATGAGATACAGAAACATTTCCAGCCCTAGGAAATAGTTTCGAGGCTGAAGAAAGGAATAAGAAAGAAAAAGTTGCCTCATGTTGTACAAGTTTCATTATTACATAATTTCCTTTCTTGGTATATAGTCTGGCTGTACTGAATTCTCTGTGTAATAAGAGCTGGTAAATAAACAGAATATGATATATTCATGAAAGAAATTCCTATTTTTATTGGGCAATAATATAAAATTATGCTAGTCAAGCAAATATATATGCTGAATTGACTAGGTTATTGCATCTGCTTATTGGTATCTTCAAAAGTGAAATATTAAATTTTTATGTGATACAGAGACAAAGAGTTGCTTTCAGGTATTTACATTACCTTCCAGATTCATTCCAGCTTGAAGACATTTTCTGTAGCGGCATGCTGGGCAGTTTTTTCTTCGAATTTTATCAATGATGCAATCATTTCTTCCAGCACAAAGATAATTGTGCTGTCCTATATGGAATAAATGGAACTGTTAAAATTTCACAAGTCTTAAAGGATATTTTTTGTGGACAGCCTCTGTTTTTGTTTTAGATGGAGCATAGCAGAGGCCCACACACAGGTATTGATGAGGGAAGTGTTCTTGCCTACATTGCCATTACAAAGTTCAGAGGTCAACTGAAAACCAAACACGCAAAAGACTTTCCTTTTCTGTTCAACAAATTGAAAACAGTTCATTAAAAATACTTTACTGTAGTATACATACATAAAAGTACACAACTCCTAAGTGTACTACTCAGTAAATTCTCACAAGCCAAGCACTCCTCCATGTAGTCGACTCTCAGATTAAGAAACAGAAAAGTAGCCCACAAACCTCCCAAACCAAGTCACTACCCACCAAGGGTAACCATTTTTTTTGACAAATTGTATTTTACTAACAGTTGCAGATGCTGTAATTGCTATTTTATTATGACTTTTGATCTAATGCTAAAGAGGGCTAAAGAAAGAGGAAACTGGTTTGAAAATACTGTGGGAGTCCCAAAGAGAAAATGATTTTAATTCAATATTATGCCACCATATGCAAATAAAATGTGCCCCTCCGCCTGACTTTCAATGAAATGTTAGGTAAACAGCGATATTTAATCTTGAATGTTAATGCTGTCAGATGAATCACAGACTTAGCAAACTAAACTACTATATATTGATCTTACAGAGAGCATTATTTCACATGCTTTTAGAATATAAACATGTTTGAATTCACATTTGACCTCAAATATTAATTTACAGATTGTTACTATCTAAAATCTTCTGGCACACAAAGTTAAATAATGTTTTAAGAAGTAGAATCACAGTTCTCTCCTGGCAAAAATTTTCAAGGAAAATTTAAAAGTCTCTACCTCCCACATGCACATTCTTGATGTCTTCTTTTAATCTGGTTATTGAATGTTGAAGAAAATTATCTGAGCATCGGCTGGCCTGGCAAAAATGGGAAGAAGTCTCCTTCACAGGACCAGCCTGTCTATGTAGATAACTAAGAGTCCATATACCTTACATTAAAGGGGATGGTCTTCACAAGACTCTGCAGGGTATTTCTCTAGAATAAATCATATTTGAAAAAAAGAATCATAATTATCAACTCACTAGGTTAAATATCTACCAGTTCTGGTTTCTGGGAAAAGATCCTTTATGCCTAGGACAACCCAAGACATGATTTGGATGAAAATGAACTATTAATACATTTGCTTTTTCCTGATATGATAAATCACAGTGCTCTTTAAATACTAGTTCTGGGTAGATGGTTACTGTGTCAGGTTCAACTCCTTGTCTGTGATGAATAGGCCACAAAGTTGACTAATAGACTATAATTCAGCTTTGTTCCAGAGTTCCTCTTCAATGCCAAACGTCTGTACCAGCTGTTTCAATTCCTTTCTGTATTCTGTAAGTTTCCCAGCTTCTTTACTTTACCTGGACATGACATGGAAGCACTAACCCAATAATCCCCTATAAAGTGAAAGTAGGAACAACAGATGCATCCATTGCTGAAGCAGTTACAATACAAAAAAGTTTTACCCCATAAGAATATTCCTAAATCACTACTTGTAGTTACTAGAAGGAAATTCTGATGCTTTATTTATAGCCAACTGAAATATCAGAATGTGTATATTATATTAATATTGATTTCTTTATGTTAGGTATGCCTTAAGTACAACTAAGAATCTGAGCTACTGATCAGGGGTATTATTGTACCTTCAAAAGTTAAAATTAGTCCTGTCTGGTTATTACCGTGAAGTTGGGTAAGGCCTGTCTGTTCCTTACCTATAAAATGAGTTTTAGCTTGTCTTCACTATTTCATAACACATGGTCATGTACCACTAAGAGTCATTTCCTGTCAATCCTTTTGATAACACAATCAGACATTTTAGTTTGGAGTTCCTGTGTCTTCTACCACTTGGTAAATTCCCTAACTAATAAAAGAGATGTCAGGTGAAGAACCTTCAGGTCAGCTGAAATATCTTAACATTGTTTTATGTACATAGATTTTAACCAGAAAAATAAATACTATTTTTGGCAAGTGATTCAGGTTTTCTATTTATGGTAGGTATGGTGGTCAGCCTCCAAGATGGCTCCCAGTGATCTCTGCCTCCTTGTATTCATGCTTTTGTGTAGTCCTGTCCCATACTAGACTAGCATTGGTCTGCATGACATTAATAAAGATGGCATGTCACATCTGAAATTAGGTTATGAAAGACATTATTGCTTCCACATTAGTCATACACACTCTTGGATCATTTGTTACAGGGAAAGCCAGCTGCTATTTTGAAAACAGTCTAGAGGGGGTCAGCGTAGTGAGGAATTGAGGCTTCCTTCTCAGAGCCATGTTAAATGAGCTTGGAAGTAAATTCTCTAGCCCCAGTTACGCCTTCAGATGACAGCAGCCCCTACCAATAGCCTGAATGTATCCTCATTAGAGTCCTAGGACCACCCAACTAAGCTGCTTCCAGATTCCTGACTCTCTCTCAGAAACCGTGTAACATAATAAATGTTTGTTGCTTTCAGCCCCTATGTTTGGGGCTTAATTATGCAGCACCAGATTACTAATATAGTAGGAATAGTAAAGTTTTTCTTAAAAATGAGTTTTTAAGTTTTAAAAAAATGTAAGCCAAAAAAAAAAAAACATGTTAACAGTGACACATGGACATAAACAAGATCAAAGTGGCACAGGAAATGGGAGTCAGTATAGTACTAAGGTTATGGTCTTGTTTGGAGACAGCTGTGTTTGAATCTCAGCTCTGCCACTGAAAGTCTCTGAATTTCCTAGTCTGTCAAGTACAGATCGTGATAGCATCCAAGAGCTCACAAAGCCATTAAATGGTATGACATATATATAACATAGTACTTGGCACATGGTAAATTAAGGGTAGCTGATATGTATCTCCATTATTACCTGCCAACAAAGATTACCTGTATTAATACTTCCGGCAAAGGGAATATAAGAAAAAGGGACTTCGTGGGCTGGGAAACGAAGATCACTGATACAGTATACACAGAAAGAAATGGAGCTACCCACAGTTCTTTTCTGTATGCAGAAAAGTGACTCCCAGAATACTGAATTAAAAAGAAAACAAAATTTATCCTTGATCTGGGTTGCATGGACAATAAATAAGTAAAACCCTAAGAATAGCTAAATGTTTGGGTATTTATTACACTATCCCAACTTTGGGGGATAACCTATAATGTCTAGCAGGTATTAAAATGGAGTGCTAAGTATATGATAAAGATGCTCGTATGATTTGGATAACTGTTTAAGACAGTGCTCCAAAATACGTATCCAGGCTTTAAAGTGTGTTTCTATTGTGTCTGGATAGGAAACATAGAAGACCTGCTATGAGTTAGGTTATTAAGGGATTATAGAATTTTAGAGCTGGAAAGCCTTTGAGAATATTAAAATCCAAATAAAGGAGGAAACAAAATGATTTACTTAACATATTCCACACTTAAATCCTTTCTTACTAATCATGTAATCTAATGATATTTTACTGAAATAGTTAAATGATAAACATTTTGAAGTAGTACAAGTAGTAATCAATTAAATTTTACCTAAAAAACAAGAATTTAATTTTAAAGCAGGGATTAAGCACACAGGGCACATGGCCTATAGTGGTCTTGTATATGGGGGATATATTTAGCTTTGTTTTCTGTTTTAATTGTATTTGGATGCTTTTAGGTAGGGCATGTATACACACTCTAATAGCAATACCTACCCTTCTTTGCCCAACTGTATTATATTTGGCCAGAATGACACATAGTTGGTCCCTGTAAGCATTTGAATTTGTAGCTCTGTTTTAAAGAACAATTAGTTAAAATGGAGGAAAGTGAAAAGTATTTTAAAATTTTATTTATTTATTTTTTGAGATAGGGTCTCACTCTATCACCCAGGCTGGAGTGCAGTAGTGCAATCATACCTCACTGCAGCCTCGGACTCCTGGGCTCAAGTGAACCTCCTGTCTCAGCCTTCTGAGCAGCTAGGACTAGAGGTGCACATTACCATGTACAGGTAGTTTTTAAAAATTTTTTGTTGACACGGTCTTGTTGTGTTGCCCAAACTTGTCTCTAACTCCTGGGCCTCCCAAAGCACTGGGATTACCGGCATGAGCCACTATTCCTGGTCTTACTTATTTATTTACTTTTAAGAGGCAGGGTCTCATTCTGTCACCCAGGCTGGAGTGCAGTGGTGCCATCATAGCTCACTGTAGGATTCTTTTAATACCTATTTTTTTTTTAAAGACTCTACTGTCTCATTCTGAATTTCACTGTCAAAAATCAACTTGTCAGTATTACACATTATATACCATAGAGATGCTCCTTGACTAACAACGAAGTTACATCCCAATAAATCCACTATAAGTCGAAAGTGTGTCTTCAACTTAATATATTTTCAATGTATGATGGGTTTGTCTGTAGGTAACCCCATTGTAAGTCAAGGAGCATAATGAATGCGTATAAAGTTGAAAAATCCTAAGTGGGAGGATCTGTATTATATTACTATTATCACATAATTTATACAGAGGAAATACATAAGCAGTTAAGAAAGTGCTGAATAAAGTAAAGTGAGGACAAGAAGAGGCTTTCTCCTTTTGTATATTTGTTAAATAACATCCACTTTGTTAGGGGTGTTGTACTAAGCAGGGATGGGTTTTACTTATAACTCAATAGGTGGGAGCTGCTACCCTGGCCATAGCTGGCATCCTTGTGGTCTGTGTGAGGTAACATGAGTAATTTTATAGTTTGCTAATGTATTAACAAGTAATCCAAACAAAAGAAAATGACTCATCTAATTCTCAAGAATATGCAAACACAACTCTAGCCAAATAACAATAATCCTCATACAGTGAATGAATAATTACATTTCTTTAAAAATTAATATAATCAGAGCTTCAGGTAGTATGTTCAGGCCACACTGTCTTTAACTGCTTTATAAATAACTAAATGACATGACTTTTTTCCAAGAGGATTCACTGGTAATATTAGAAAATTTTAGAATCCCTTCCAGTAATGATTTTCTATGGAATGAATTTCTCCTTCTTTAGGGAGAAAATGCCATTGCCCTGTCATCAGTCTGAATCCACAACAAGGATAAGGTTTGTATTAATTAGTGAAGTCACCTTCTCTAAAATTCTTTCTTGACCTCATCAGGCAGAGTTTATCACTTCCTCCTCTGTATTATAATCTCTGTGCCTCGTAATTGTTAACTTGTCTTTCACTTTAGTAGACTGAGGGCAGGGATTGGATCTTAATGGTATTTGTACCACTGGTGCCCTGGCTTAACAGAAAAACAATGAATGAAATGAATGTGTTTTATCTCCCCTCACACTTCTCACTGTCAGTGATTTTTGCCAGACTGGTATAGTTGATAGCTATGAAACCAACTAGCTTGTGGGAGTCAAAGCTCATAATTCTAACACAGTGACCATTATGTTACTGCCCAGACTTAGCACCATCACTTCACATTATAGCACTGTCTTACATTGTTACCTTCTGCTCCCTGACCAAACTCTCTTGCATCAATTTATACTTTACTGTTTTATTCTAGTTCTGCATGTGTGTGTTTAAAATACCCTCCTCTCCCCTCTTAACTGATATCTACCTTAATGGGCTTTGCATATAATGAGAATTTCAAAATCCATTCTGAGAAATGGGAACCAAATAGAGGGAAAATAAAACTCTTCAAAACACACACTACCTTCCACTGCTCTTTTGAAGAATACTTTACAGCTTCCACAAGTCAAGACTCCATAATGACATCCTGAAGCTTCATCAGAGCACACCAGGCAGAGTTTGGGAGGTGGTCCCGTTGCTGTTGAAGAGCTAGATGGAGGAGAGCTTACATCTGGTCTCAATCCAGGGCTAGAGAAGGAGAAAAACAGTATTGGGATTTAACTGTCATGACTATCAAAGGAGAATCAAAATACAGTTCTCTTAGTTTCTCACTCCACAGTCAGCATGGTCACACGGAACTCCGGCTTCAAGTACTACCAGGCACTAACATGGCCCATCTACACACATTCAAATAATGTTACATTCTTCTTTTATACAAAATTAAGAGTGAAGTCATTTCTTCTGAAGTGTCCCCAAAATGGAATGATGAGGTTGTGGTTTATGTAGCAATTATCATTTTTAGTTGCTTGGGCTTTATGTTTATAATCACCTTTATTAAGGTGTCACTTACATACAATAACATTTATTATTTTCTAAGTGTATAATTTATGAGTTTTGTTACATAGTCATGTAACTGGCACCACGATCAAGAGAGAGGGTATATCCATCACCCCAAAAAGATGCCTCCTACCCCTTTAATTGCTTAGGACATCGATTTTTTCCCCCTCATTTTAAGATCTTATATAGGCATCTTTCCAAATACAATCAAGTCTCATTACAGTTATGCCCATGTCTTCTATTAAAGAGTCAAAATCGTTTTACAGTCTTAGAGTGTGGTCCTACATCTCTCATTCCCAATGTCATCCTAGCTGAAACCACAATTTCTTATGACTTGGAAAAGACTAATCCAGATACATTACTTTTATAAACTCCCTGTCTGGCTTGCAATAAGACTGGATAAAGCTAGTCTTTTAACAGCGAGGACCACTCTGCCCTCTCCACTGAATGAAAATACACCTTGAGGACAAAGATGAAAAATGTGAATCCGCTTCTCTTACTTTTCATTTTGTAAACTTCTCACCACAAGAGTACAGGTTTAGTGTTTACTAGTGTTTAAAAGATACATAATTTGTTGTTTTGAAAATTTTCAACTCTCAGAAAGGTGAAAGAATTGTGCAATGGATATTTACTTTTTACCTATGTTTACCAATTCTTAACATTTTGCCACATTTGCTCATAAAAATGTATTTTAATAAACCAATGAAACTGATCCTTTTAATACTGGAGGAAAAATTAATTATTGTATTTCATATTGGATGATACCATGGTTTCTAATATTGTATCTTCCTAAGGAATTTTCATGCTGACTTTATTTTTTTATTTCACCATCTTATGGGAGTGCAAATGTTTAGGTTACACATATTGCCTTTGCCCCACCTGAGTCAGAGCTTCAAGCATGTCCATCCCCCAGATGGTGCACACTGCACCCATTAGGTGTGAATATATTCATGCCCTCCTCCCACCTGCCTGACACCTGATGAATGTTACTACTGTGTGAGCACATAAGTATTGATCAGTTAATACCAATTTGATGGTGAGCACATGTGGAGCTTGTTTTTCCATTATTGTGATAACTTCACTTAGTAGAATGGGCTCTATCTCTATCCAGGATAATACAAGAGGTGCTAGATCACCATTGTTTTTTTTTGTGGCTGAGTAGAACTCCATGGTATACATATATCACGTTTTATTAATCCTCTCATGTATTGATGGGCACTTGGGTTGTTTCCACATCTTTGCAATTGTGAATTGTGCTGCTGTAAACATTCTAGTGCAGATGTCTTTTTTATAGAATGTCTTTTGTTCCTTTGGGTAGATCCTCAGTAATGGGATTGCTGGATCAAATGGTAGTTCTGCTTTTAGCTCTTTGAGGTATCTCCACATTACTTTCCACAGAGGTTGCACTAGTGTGCAGTCCCACCAGCAGTGTATGAATGTTTCTATCTCTCCGCATCCACGCCGACATTTATTGTTTCGGGAGTTTTTGATAGAAGTCATTCTCACTGGAGTTAAGTGATATCTCATGGTGGTTTTGATTTGCATTTCCTTGATGATTAGAGAGGTTGAACATTTTTTCATATGTTTGTTGGCCATTAGTCTATCTTCCTTTGAAAAGTTTCTGTTCATGTCCTTTGCCCATTTTTTAATGGGTTATTTGATTTTTTTCTTGCTGATTTTTCTGAATTCCATATAGATTCTAGTTATCAGCCCTTTATCAGATATGTAGCATGTGAATATTTTCTCCCATTCTGTAGATTGTTTGCTATTGTGATAGTTACCTTGGCTGTGCAGAAGCTTTTTAATTTGATCAGGTCCCATTTATTTATTTTTGTTGCTGCTGTGATTGCCTTTGGGGTCTTTTTCAGGAATTTTCATGCTGACTTTAGAACAAAACTGTATTATTTATTAATAGCTAAAAAGAATTTCTATCCTTCTGCTTATAGTTAAAGACTGCCCATTTCTTTTTTGGTCATGTGTTCTTAAGCAGACCTTCAAAAATATGAACAGTAGCAACAACCTGTTGATTTTGGAACTCTACATATTAAAGAATGTTTATCGCGTATACAACAAAGTTCATAACCATATCATTACCTCTCTTAGAACTTTTAATTTGTTCTCTAAAAGAGATGGCATTTAGGAATAAACTTAGGTTGGGTGTTATCTCTTTGTCAGCCTTTATTATTGCTTGCTTTTGTTTATTTCAGCCAATAACAGTACTAAGTATCAGTTACAAACATGTTTAAACTAATTCACAGAGCAAACTAACAAGATACTGTTTTAATTATGAATCTGGTTAGACATTATAAAGTAATAACTTTTTTGTTGTTCTGTTTAGGAATGAAAGTTAAAAGGTAATATAATTGTAGAATGATGACTTCACTTACAAATGTTACCTTAAGTAATTAAGCCAGTAAACCCAAAACCTCCACCTATGTTATCTTCACAGGAAGCTTCCTGAATCTTGCAAACTGTCTGCCTATCTAAGAGGCTTAGTCAACAGGACAGTGTTCCCACCACCCCAATTCTGAGAATAGGCCCCAGGGCTTCACATTGTTCTCTGAACACTGCCAAGAAGAATTTCTTGATGTTTCCGTATCACAAGGCATTGATTCCCTGCTAGATTTGGGCAAGTGGACTGACTATATATTGAAAGCCTATAATAAAAGAGAATAACCTGAAATGACTCTGCTGTAGATCTGGCACAAGCCACCACTGATTACTGGAAATTGGTGACTAACGTAGAAGAGCTGCTTTGGGCCAGAGTTTTACAGAGAAGTAGGAAGGTCCTGAACAGTGAACAGAGCAGTAATGCGTTGGGGAAGCATAAACTTCCCTGGCTTCTGTTCTGAAGATGCTCCTATTCCTGCTCAGCCAATCTCTGTCACCTGACATCTATTTTTAGGGACTAACCAGTTGCTTGTATATTTAGTTTATGAAAAATGAGTACATTATTTAAAGATCTGAAAGGTAATTCTGTAATGTTTCCTCAACCAGTTTTATACACACACTCTGTATGTATTTGGATTTTAAATAGTACTTTGTAGTACTTTATAGTTTTAGCTCTCAATAACCCTGTGCAAAGATGTCATCACCCTTCCTGAGGTCATGCAGGCAGGTGGTTGATTAGGGATCCTATCTGTGGTTAAACTGACCTGTTTCAGATCCCAGCTGTTTAGACCCCACTTAACAGCTTCTGTGGCCCTTGGTAGGTATCTACTACTTGGAGCCTCAGTGTCCACATCAATAAACTAGGAAGGACATCACCTGTGTGTATGTGTTGTGAAAATAAGATACCAAAGCAAGTCTAGTACATAGTTCCTGCATCTAGCAGGTACTCGATACATGCTCATTCTTTTCCCTCCTAGGAAAACTGAAGATTTTATGAATAAGCATTACATAAGTAAGTGGAAGGTAGTATTAAGTCTAAAACCTAGGACAGTATTCCCAAATTCTCACTTACATGTTAGAACATATGCAAAACATGTTTAGGCCACTCAGCTGTGAGCTACAGATAACAAAAGGGAAAGTAAAAACTAAATGAACAAATGGATTGATAGAACAGTAGCTAAGAATCTGGAACCTAAGTCAGGCTTTTGGCATGCCTTCAGGCAGTGATTCTGGGCTACATCAGGTAAGAACTGAGTACATGGAAAGCTGCCAGGTGTACCACAGACATCGATGGAAAAAATCAGTTTTTGTCACACAAATGTGAAGATTATGATGACTTATAACGAACACCAATGGAAGAAATGGATGAATGCTAAATGGTATTCGGTTGCAGATGTGACCCTGTGATATTGCTATAAGGACTGGGGTACAACACAATGGTTAAAACTCAAGGGAAACCATATGGAATTGCCATCTTTTATTAAGGATACATGGCAGAAGAAATTAAAAGTGTACTATAATAAAAGTGCATATTTCACCCCCTTTAAATGGGAAAGCTAAAATGTCTGGGTCTTAAGGGCATCATTATCCATAATAGTAACTGATCAATGTGTGTTTACAGCTGTGCCAAACGTTCTGAAGATGCTAAGAAGTTCCATTATGAACTGACTATACTAGGATGTTTTCTTTTAAGTGAGGACAAAATGGTTGTTCCAGGTGAATACTTGAATGCTGTTGGTTCCCAGTGAGAATGGCAAGTGTGCTAGACACTGAGTCAGTCATTCCTGAGGCTACTGAGTTTACATTAGAACTGAGAGAGACAAAAACATGCATAAAGCTGGGTATTTCTATTTAATTTTCTTGCAAGAAATGCAACTGATGAAAGGAGGATCATGGATAAAACAGTCATGGACATTATGAAAGTTAATCATATAGCTTGAGAAGCATGTGAAATATGCAGGTAAATTCCATTCATTCGTTCAGCAGACACTACTGGCACCTGAATGCCAGGCACTGTGAGGATACAGAGGTCATATCATACTTGAAATGATAATAAACCTTGAAACTTTGATCTACGAAGGAATAGCAGAGTATTTTTTAGCTGCCTCTTGTGTCACAATACTGCTAGAATCAGCTGTTCAGACAGATAGGGGTTTGAATCCTAGCTCCAGTGCTCTAATAGCTGTGTGACGGTGGCTAGCTGACTTAACCTCTTTGAGTATGTTCCCTCATTAATACCATTTTAGGGGGTCTTATGTAAATTATATATTAGAGTTATTAATATATAAAGCACTGGTACATACTAGGTGATCATCAAGCAATAGGTCTTTACGCTACCCTTTTTTCCTATTCCATCCACCCCTAACTCCTCCTTCTCTCCTGGAGAATCCCAGGGAAAGAGGGTGCTATGTCCTTCCCCGTCAGGCAGGGGAAGGTTAATGCTCCTCCAGAAGCTTAAGTTCAAATATTATAGATATTCTTTTTTGACACTACACAAAAATTCAACAATTTAGTTTTTTAAAGTTTAGTGTTGTAATGTGGGATCTGAAACCATATCAATAA
The DNA here is from genome assembly GCA_004363605.1 of Indri indri. Classification (NCBI taxonomy): domain Eukaryota; kingdom Metazoa; phylum Chordata; class Mammalia; order Primates; family Indriidae; genus Indri; species Indri indri. The sequence continues at coordinate 23,264 of RJWJ010001321.1, forward strand.
ACTTTTGATAACATAACCCTGTTATATTAAAATCCATTGGTCTATCTTGCACTTTGAATGGATCTTTTACCCTTGTGTGATTTTGCAATATCATGTGTTAGTCATTTGTAAAATATTGGTTCACTGAGTTACGCAGATCTTCCAAATGTTGACACAGTTCACTATATAAAAGAGTCACATTTGTCAAACTCATAGTGGCAGATATAAGTCTTCTAAAATTCTAATTTTTGTTTGAAACCTTTATTTTGTTAATTGGCAACAAATACTGTCAGTTATTTTCCTTAAAGTGCTACATTTCCTTCAGTAATTTTTGAGAAAACATCTGCCAAATACCCAAGGTTGAAAACCATAGTTTCTCTCCTGGTATTCCATTGAAAAAAGTGGCTTGTTTTAATTCACAACTTAATCTTACACATGCTTTTCTTTCAGTCAGCCATCAAACACTATAAGCAGTATAAGTGCTTTATGCATCTTCCCATTTTGTCACACAGATATTAAAAAGACACATTTATTTGGAGCAAAAATATTAATTCTTAACAGAATTCTGTTAAGAATTAATATTTTTGCTCCCTCAAGGATATTAAGTGGAAAACTGACTTTCTTTTTCTTTTCATAATGAGTGCATGACAGTGAATACAATGACTTATACATTAAGATGCCAACAATTTGAGTCATCTTTGCCTTTGTACCATCATTGCAAATGTAAGCACAGTGAAATGGCAAAGTATGTATTATCACGAAAATTATTCTAAAAGGGTCTTGGGGATCCCAGGAGTCCATGGACCAGACTGTAAGAACTGGTGTTTTGGAGAATAGTGAGTGAAGACTCTAAAGCAGACAGGCTACAATTTATAACCTAACTCCTCAATGGAGTAGCTTTTGGTGACTTTTAATTTCTCTCAATTGCAATTCCCTATTCTAACTAGAAACAGTAATGTACCTGGCAAAAGGACACAGTATTGCTTACTAAATTAGAGGTTCCCCCCACCCCCAGATTAAGAGACAGAGATGCCGAACTATTACTAACCCAAATGGTGTGATTGGCATAGCCTTCAATTTAAGTGAATTCAGTCAACAGTTTTTCAGTGTAATACAAGAAATCCATTTGGGAAAAACAAAAAGGATATCACCTCAGAAAGCAAGTATTAACATGCAAAAAGATCCTGGAAATACAACTGCTACAAATGGAATAATTTTTAACAACTATAAATGGAATATATATTCATTGGCTTGTCAGTTTTTGTCCAAATACCATAAGGCAGTGGTTCTCAATAGGGAGGAGTTTTGCTCTCCAGGGGATATTTGGCAATGTCTGGAGACATTTTTGTTTGTCATAACTGGGGAAATGCTGTTGGCATCTAGTGAGAAGAAGCGAGGGGTACTGTTAAACATGCTACAATGCACAGGACAGCCCCCACGACAAAGAATTATCCAGCTTCAAATGTCAATAATGCTGAGATTCAGAAACCCTTGCCATAAAACTTTAAGCGACATAAAGTGGAGAAAAAAAGAAAATTCAACAATGACCATAAACATTTTAAAACCTTCTAAACTGTCTTTACAAATGGAGTAACCGCTCTACTGAGGAGGTCATAAATAGTGTTTGATTCAAGACGAGTCTAACGAGATTGAAAACAGAGCTGAGGCCAGGGACTAGACAGGCCTAGTTATCAAAGAGAGGATTAGTGTGAATCAGTAATTTATTTTTCCTCTAGCACTAAAAGGTGGTTTTTACACATTAAAGTCACCTGTACTTTTCTTTGTTCATTAGGAAAAATGTAAATACTCAGCTGTACACACCAGGTGATCATACTGCCCATTTATCTCTGCTTTAGCTAAAGGATGACTGGGGTTTTTTGATGATAAGCTATGGAATAGTTTTCAAATCAAATAGAAAAATACTTTAGGGGAAGGCTTTCATAATATTTCTATTAAATGGTTTTAGCAGAATGCATTTTATCTTATTTAGCAAGCAAAAAAAAAAAGACTGATTATTCTCTTTGCATTTGAGAGGTTTCTATTAGTTTCAACTTTGGGTACTTTAAAGACAGTTCCTCTAAACTATGCTGCTGCTTTTTTTTTTTTTTTTTTTTAAGAGATAAGATCCTGCTACATTGCTCAGGTTGGCCTCAAAATCTGGGCTCAAGGGATCCTCCCACCTCAGCCTCCCCATTAGCTGGGACTACCGGCACGAGCCACCATGCCACTGTGTATCATTTATACCACTCATCTTAAGGAGAGGATTACAACAACAAAACCTACAGACCGAGAGAATTTTCAGTACAGGATAAATGAAGGAGTAGATGTCTTTCTCAGACCTCTAAGACACCAATGTCCTGCCACTTAATGTCTCTGGGCTTGGTTTCCTTATCTGTAAAATGAAAATCTTGAATCACTAAACTTCAAATGGGCCAAATATTCTAAGGTGGGTTTAGTGATGGAGAAATAGGGAAGAGTACACTTGGATCTGTAACAGGCTTCTCTGGTCCTGTATACTTACTTACATGGAGAGAGAATATGGTCAACTTATCTATGCTTCTTAAAAGTCTAATCTGTTTCACAGAAGAAATAATGTATTTCTTTCTCACTGGAAGAATTAATCCTCAGTCTGGTCATTGTATTAGGTAACTCAGTTCCTAACAGCTATGTCATTTTTCACTCTTCAAACCAAGTGTCAAAGATGGAGGAAAACAGAATAAATCTTGTAGACCCCAAGCACTCCCTTCTCAGGTTGTGTGTCCTCAGTTTTGTTTGCTCAGGCCTGCAATAGGTGGCATGAGTTTTAAAGAGGGGCAATGATTGATAGATAGTAAGCAGAATATTAAGACCAACAGTGGCAAGAACGAGTGCAGATTTTCATTACATGGTTATTTCTACAACGAAGACCTGATTTTGTTTCCATCTAATGCTTCCTCACTCTTAAGAGTATACAAGGATAATATATGGTTTGGGACATACAAAATTATAAACATTGTATCTTCAAAGAAGGCAAGAACATGTTGGAGACAATGGTATAGTTAGTTATTGCCTTCTCCCAACAACGTATCTCACACATCTTTGAAATGCCACTTGTTTCTACCTCAAGTATGACAATAACTTATTTCTAAATATATCTTAGTCCTTTCTTAAAGAGATGTGAATTTCTCTCACCGTGCTTAGTAACCCTGACTTAAATGCAGAGGTTTTGCCAATTCCAACCCTTTTCCCACATCCCATTTATTCCTCCCTATAACACTATGTCATGTACTTTTTCCTTCCAGTCCACTCTGCCTGTCACCATCTCAATGCATGCCCTCCCCTCACCTCTTGCCTTTACCACTGCAATGGCGGATCCTAAGTAGTCCTCCTGGCTCTTCCTTCTTTTTCCATTCCATCCACCATACTGCTAAAACTCTTTTTTCCCATCATGATTAAAAATCTCAGGGGCTTCTCCATTATATATAGTGTACGCTCAATATGGCCCACAATGTTGTTCCTCTTTCATTCTCCAATCATATGTCTTCTTCCCAGTCCTCTGCACAAACCATTTGGTTTCTTTATCATTTCAGGGATCCTGTATTCTATAAATATTTGTCATGGGCCTACTATTAATATTTGCCACATTTCTCCTGGGAGATTTTGCTAAGATCTCTTCCCTTAACCTGGAGTGTCCACCATGGTATTTCTGATCCATGATAGCATCTAGACTCCCTAATACATTGCCATGTAGCACTTTATACAGATGACTCTGTTACCTTTTTTTTTTCCCCCTGTTCTTTTGAGATGATAGGGTCTCCGTCTGTCACTTATGACAGAGTGCAGCAATGGTGTGATTACAGCTCACTGCAACCTTGAACTCCTGGGCTCCAGTGATCCTCCTACCTTGGCCTCCCAAAGCACTGGGACTATAGGCGTGAACCACTGTGCCCAGCCCTATGTTACGTTTTGATGTATATGTATCCTGTTTCTACAGTAATTTCTTTTAGGTAGGGCCCATGTCTTGGGCCTCTTCATGTCACCAGTATCTTGTACAGTGTTCAGTGTATGTTATTTTTTATTTAGCTTATTTATACTCTATCTGTGCTGCAAAAGAATTTGAGGCTGCTAACATTGTAGATATTTATGAGATTATACCTAGAATGTAAAAGTATCACCTCACCACTACTAGGCACTACTACTCTACTCAAGTTCTTTCTTTATATGTATTATCCCATTTAATCCTCTCCACAGACGTATGAGATGGGCACTATTTTCAACATTTACAGATGAGGAAATAGATTCAGAGTTGACTTGCCTAAGGTGACACAGTAACTAGAAAAGTCAGGATTCCAACCCAGGTCTTTTCTGACATCAATATCAGTGTTCATAACTAATCTTCGCCCTCCTCTACTATAATAAATGTCAGAACTAAGAAGCTGAGATATATGCAGGTCTTCAAGTTGACGAACAATTCTTTCTACTTTGTAGGCTGAAGCTTGATGTCTCAGTAACATAAAGCAAAAGGTAGCAAAATTCCCCATGCCAGCTTTCAATCATGATCTACAAATGAAGATTTCTGCCCAAATACTGATCAAATAGGTAAAAACATTTGCCTTAAAAATGTGCCACAATCTGTTTGACTAATTTTCAAATGTTCTACAAACTTATATATGTCTCATATTGCACAATTATTAATAGTTCCTAAGTCCTACAGACATAAGAATAAAAGGAAATGGAGAACAGTTGTCTATATTCATATTTATTTTAGTATAAAGGAAGGAAAAAACCCTCAGAACCAACCTCAACCTGAGTTAAGGCTACACATTCTTTCTTCCCTCAGTTAAAGGCCAAGGCTTAATTCTTCAATTTTTAGATTCTCATATTAGTATGAGAACTTCTTGGTTTCTCTGTCATGCCAGTCTACCAGATAAAGTTTTTTTGCTATATAAATTTTCCCCATGTTTTGATAATGTTTTGATTTCACACTTCAGTTCCTAAATATCTGATGAAACAATTTAAAGGAATAATTTTAGGTACAGTATTCCCCTTTTATCTGTGGTTTTGCTTTCTGAAGTTTCGGTTACCTGCAGTCGACTGTGGTCTGAAAACATTAAATGGAAAATTCCAGAAATAAGCAATTCATAAGTTTTAAATGCATGCCATTCTGAAGAGCGTAAAATGGAATCTTGTGTCCTAGGACATGAATCATGTCTCTGTCTATCTGCTAGTGTATCCACTCTGTAGATGCTCCCTACCCATTAGTCACTTAGTAGCCATCTCTGTTATCGGGTGGACTGTCATGGTATTGCAGTGCCTGTATTCAAGTAACCCCTATTTTACTCATTAATAATAATGACCCCAAAGCACAAGAGTAGTGATGCAGGCATACTGTTACAATTGTTCTTTTTTAAAAAAATTAATTATTGTTAATTTATTACTGTGCCTAATTTATAAATTAAACTTTATCATAGGTATGTCCAGGAAAAAACATAGTACATATAGGGTTTGTCACATCCATGGTTTCAGGCACCTACTGGGAGTCTTAGAACATATCCCCTTAAGATAAGAGGGGACTACTGTATTTATTAAATAGTGAAAACATTGGTAAACTTGTCCCTAGAAAAACAAGGAGGAAAGAAATAAGAAAGTAGTCTTTAGAATGATGTAAAAATTATTCAGTGGACATCTGCAATACAGCCAGTTAGATGAAAAATTTAAAACTGAAAAGGTTTTTAGTAGGTGAAACAAAATGCCTCTTTCACAAAAATAATCATATCAGAAACTATTGATTTGTAATTCTATATGCCAAGCTACACAGCTAGGTGATTTACATAAATATATTATCTCAAATCATCCTTACTACTAAGTCTGTTTTCGAAATGGGAATATAGAAATTAAGCCATTTGTTTGCCCAAAGTCACATTGTGAGGAATGACCTGGATTTGAATTCAGCTCTGCCTGATTCCAAAATCCAGGCACCTCATCCTCACGACTGTTGCTTGGCAGGGACCTGCAGGGTAATATCCATTAAGCTTGATAGAGTTTCTAAAGATTATATGGGTCAACAAGTAGATAGTTTTGAGGTAAAGTTAAACATCAAAATTTGTTTTTCTTTCTCCTGACTATCCTTGGTATCACAATGGAGTAGAAATGGTGTATAATTAAAAGATACAGAAGTATCTAGGTCATTTCCTTTTTTCTTTAGATCCTTATTATGTCTTTTTAAATTAGCATATTGGCATTCTAAATTAAGATAATGTCATGCTAGCTATTAAAATACTAAATTAACATGGAGACCACATACCAAAAATACGAAAGTAGAAACAGGAGTGTTTTATATAACATCAGTTTTGCCCTTAGAGATGCTTTGAAGCACATTATGTGTTTGACTAATATATTAAAGCCTGGAATTTTGAGGGATGAATTTAATTTTTCTGAAATATAGTGCTCTACTGAAGTGTCAGGTTGGGCACATATGATGACATAAATAGTATTTTAGTACTGTTTTGGAAAATGCTTAACAGTTAATTTAGGTAAAATGAACTTCATATTATATAGCCTGAACTAAAGGGAGTTAGTTACCTAACCATACTACCACTTTTATACATAGAAGATTTATATCTATTGACTAGAAAAAAATTATGGGTGTAAATTAACATGTCATCTTACGTTGAACAGATTGATAAAGCCAAAAATTTTCTAGTTATTCAATTTAAAGGGCACTAAAGTACCATAATTTACATTTAACTTGACTATATAATAATAGCTACCATTTATTTAGCATTTCTTATGTGCTCGGCGCTTGATCTGCATATTCTATAATCCTCATTACCACCCTAAAAGTAGATGTCACTAATCCCATTTGACAGACGCAGAAACTAAGACTCAGAAATGTTAGGGAATTAGTCTCGGGACCCTATATAATACGTCTATTAAGAAGCATAGTTTAAATTTGAATTCAAGATTCCAAGCCTGTTGCTGTTTCATTTTTAGCGCATGCCAATAATAAACTTTTGGCTTTCAACTGTATGGTAGATTAAATTAGAACAATATTATAATGATGATAACTACAGGATGTTAGAGCTCCTCTGTTTCACAGACTGATACCCAGAGTAATAGATATCGCAGGTATAAAATTAGTACTTTTTACCAGTAACCGATTTATTATTCATTTATCCTGCATTCTCCAGCTATAGATAAAAGGCCTGACTACATTTTAAAAAATACATGTGAATTGTTCTAAAATTCAGTACTTTCCTGTGCTCTCAGAAGATCCTCTTGGCAAATTACACAATTAAATATCAGTCAAAAAATACTGAAAAAAAATATTGTGGTGGACATAGAGAGTAGATTAGTAGACACTGGAGATTTAGGAGTATAGGATGGGGGTGAGGGATGACAAATGACTTAATGGGTACAATGTACACTGTTCTGGTGACGGTTACACTGAAAGCCCAGACTTTACCACGACCAACCGCAATATATCCATGTAACAAAACTGCACTTGTACCCCCAAATACATTTTTAAAAATGTGTTATGGCATTGTATATGATGCAGAGGGACTCTGATATTTGCCAACATACATTAATACATTGTCTCAATATAATTCATTAACAACAGAGTGATAAGCAATGAAAACTATCCTGTAGTTTCACTTTTGCAAATTTAGCAATAGAAAACAAGTTTTGGTTTTGTTTTCTCCGTAACCGAAATAAGTACAGATTACTGTTGGTCATTTTACAGTGTTCATTAGAAAAGTAACGTGTGTGTGTTTCCTCTAAAGTGGCATCTACTAACATTTGAGAAACCATATGGTAATAGAAAAAACTTTTAAAGCAAGTGATGATGTGATTTTTGTTTTCAAGTTTTAGGGATACTCTTCAGAATGTAAAACTTGCAAGGGCAGAAACAGGCAGCACTTTTTTGAGAAAGAATAAATGGTAACCAGTGTTGCAGTGGGAAACGTGCAGTCTGGAAGCCTTAAAACTGATAAGCATTTATAAGCAAAATAACATAATTCTACTTGCTTTTAATCTTTTCATTTTACCTAAAATACTTTATAGATTCAAAAGTAAAACCAATACTGTATTCTCTCCAATTTATTTTAAAAGTTCTGTCAAAGTTTGTATCTCCATAAATGTATTGCAAAAATTGTTATTTTTAACTAAACCAAATCCCTTCTTGAAAAGAACATGGATGTCAGCCATTAGAAAGCATTTTCAAACTTCATTCTCACGTGAACAGTTCTGCCTGCAGGAAACAGAACCTGCTGAAATACCACCGCACACGGGATACTCCTATCTAACAACACCTGGAAAGTCTAAGAGAAAAGGAATCTTTGAAAATGAAATCCTCTGTTTAATATTCATTCATTCTTAGAGACAGGTCCCACTCTGTCACCCACGCTGGAGTGCCGCGGTGCAGTCATAGCTCATTGTAACCTTGAACTCCTGGGCTGCCTCTGCCTCCCGAGTAGCTGGGATTTCAGGTGTGAGGCACTGCTCCTGCCTCTCATTTTAAAATTTAAATATTACCAAAGTTATTTTTAGACTTGTTACTTTCAATAAAATCACTTCAAAAAACTTCATAATTAAAGATAGTTAAACAAATCCAACAAAGAATAGCAGGAGGTTTTTTGGTGGGAGTGGGGAAAAAAGGAACAGATAAAACAATGACTGACAAAATTTTCATCCATAGTTTAAAACAGAACACAAGACATCTACCACCTGACAAAATTGATATTTTAAGGATACGTCATTAATTTGTAGCATAAACAGCTGGCAATCGAGACTAAGTGTTTCACTGTTGATAAATGATTCTCCCACATTATCCTTAATACTGAAAGCTGACAAGTGTTCAGAACATTAAAACAATACATCACAACATAAACTATTACCTGTTAGTCAATGTGAGCTTAGCTGTACCAGGATTATTTTAAGACATTTTGGACACTGAGTGTTCCTTTTCTTTTTTTTAAACTTATCCATCACTTTCTATACAAACCACATCTGAGCTGTAAGAATTAAGAGTACAGAGACCAATAGAAAGAGGAAAATCTTTTAAAATTACATTGGAAGTGCTTATGAAAAGTTCCCCTAGTCAGACTGGGGAGGAAAGTTGCCTCTGTCCCTGCCCTCGAAAATGGGGGCAAAAGGGTATATAAATAGTCTCTGAGAAGCCATCTCTGAAATATTAATTTTTCTCACAGAGCCTAAAGAGAATAAAATGATGTAAAGGAAAGGTTATTGTGATTTCTAAAATGCAGCATAAATCTCAAACCTGAAAAGAATGAGAAACAGTGACTTAGGGACACTCACGCAATAGAGAACATGAAGGGTTCACACCTTCTTGCCACTGCAGGAGGTAGCTGAAAGGACTGGTTGACTCTGTTTTTGGGCCAGAGGGTCCCATTTTGAACAGGAGGCAACTTGCTTCTCTCCCTGCTAGCATCAACACTTAATATCATATACAGTAGAGTGGTACATGCCAAGGCAATTCCAGTTGTAGGCTTGCCCCATTTTTCACTTATGTGGGAAAAGAAAACTGAATAAACTCAATGCAGCTGTGATCCCTACACTGAGGAAAACTCCTTACTGTAGCCATAAGCCCAAACTATTTTTTTCCTAGTTCATTTCTTTATATCTAATCCATAATCTACTCTAAAACTATTGCCTTAAATTCACTTAGAAATATACTAGATATAATAAAAAAAATTTGTCAAATGAAGCTAAATTAGAAGATACTCTTTAAATTATAAAAGTTACATATATTTAGTTTAAATTAGAAAATAAAGCCACCCTTCTTTTGTTAGAGAAAACCAGCACTTTCATACATAGCCTTCATATAAAAAAAAAAAAAAACCCTGCATATGTTTATTTTGGGGATAACATTATAGGTGACTGTTTTACACCCTGCTTTTTATATGTGAGGCACTGTTCATTTATTTTTACTTAACATTTTGAGAAAAATTCCTCTGTCAGTAGATAATATTTTATTACATGATTCTTTAATGGTTGCAAAGTATTTAACTGTAACTTACTATTCCCCAATGATTGGTCATTCTTTGTTTTTTCACTGTTATAAATACCACTCATACGCCTTTGCAAACATCTGATTATTTCCTTAAGTTAAATTCCTAGAAAGGCCAATGGACAGTTTCAGGGTTTTCCACATGTATTGTTAAGCTGCTTCCTTCCCCTCCTGTGCTCCAGGAAAGTACGCAAAGCTGGGCACATCTATTTCCTCACATTCGCTTCTAAAAGAAAACAAATCTGGTGAACTGTTAGTTGATGAACATTGCCTGCCTCTCTATTGGATGTTTGTCTTCTCTTGATTTGTAAGATTGTTTTAGATATTAAGTACTTAAATACTTAGTCCACTGAAGACATATCTATAAACCCCTAATTTTAAATCAAAATTTAAAATATTTCAAGTCTGATGGTATAAGCTGTGATATTCAGAGCTCTTAATGTTGCTCACATGATACTTTTTAAAACCATGTCACTATTTTAAGTATATGTGAGCTTGACAATAAAGTGACCAGCCAAATGTAGTTCTGGTTAAAGATGCTATATTTAACACATGCTTTTATTTTGGCTTCCTCCAGAACCCAGTAAAATCAGAGTAATGGCATTTGTTTTTAAAGTCATAAACCTCTAAGAAGAAAGGCAACGAGACGAGATATACCAGCAACAGTTAACAAGGTAGAAAATAGATGGACGAGAGGGATTGTTGGTTTCCTGGGATCTGTTAAGTTAATGGCAGGGAAAGCTAAGAAGCAACCCAATTAATATGACAAAGCTTCCAAAAGGCTCAAAAATTTGGGGTAAAGGTAGGGGGTCAAAATCAGGAAGACTGGTTCAAAGTCTGTTTAAGAACATTTATAGGTTTCTTCATATAGAAACAGCAGGTCAAGTTAAGGGTGCCAACCTGCCTGCCAAAAACTAAAATGTTTGTTAGATAAAACGTATTTTTAAAAAAATCCCCTTGAAAGAACCAGCATGCTGACAAAGAATAGGCTACAGCTAAGGGAAAGCACCCCAGCTACCTGTGCTCTAAGAAAGCTTACAGATTTGGGTAAATCTGAGTTTCAACTAAAAGGATAGAACATCCACTAGAAAAATGGACAAAAGAAAACTTATATAGATACTTTACAGAATAGGAACTCCAAATGGCCAATAAACATATGAATAAAGTTATTCAGCTTCATTAGTAATCAAGAAAATGCAAATTAAAACCACAATGAAATACCATTACACATGCACAAGATTGGCAAAAATAAAACATTTGACCATAAAGAATGTCTAAGTTTAAAGGGCACGATCACTTTGGAAGATGGTTTGGTATTATCCAATAAAGTCGAAGACAAGAATATTCTGAGATCCAGCAATTCCACCACTAGACATGTACTCATAAAGAAATTAATACTCGTAAAGAAATTAATGTGCATATACAGTAAAGTGTATATGAATGTTGGCAGCAGCATTTTTTGTAGTAAACCAAAACTATAAACTACTCAAATGTTCATAATAGTGGAATGGATACATAACCATCTATATATCTTGCTATCTCTGAGGATATAATTCTGTACAGCAATGAACAAATTAGTTATGTGTTACAGTATGGATAAATTGTACAATGTTGAGTGAAAGAAGATGCAAAATAATACATATAATATTCTATTCATAGAAATTCATATAATCTATTCACATGAAATTCAAAAACATACAAACTAAGCTATATTGTTTAGGGATGTGTGTATGTATATATATAGTAAGAAAAGAATTACCGTATTTGTTAGGATAGTGGTTATCTCTGGGGAGAAGGAGCAAAATGGGATTAATCTTGTAAGGTCATACTGGAGGCCTCCAAGGTGCTGGCAGTATTCTATTTCTTGTCCTGGTTGGTAGTTATACAGTGCTAGCTTCGTAATTATTCATTTAATTGCATATACAGTCACATGCCACATAACAACATTTCAGTCAATGATAGACGGCATTTATGACGATGGTCTCATAAAATTTTAACGGAGCTGAAATATTCCTATCACCTAGCGACACTGTAGCTGTTGTAATGCTGTATTGCAACACAATATTCATGTGTTTGTGGTGCTGTTGGTGTTAACAAACTTAGCGAGTTGCCAGTAACTTAAAAAGTACAGTGCATACAATTATGCACAGTACATAATAGTTGATAATGATAATAAATGACTATGTTTCTGGTTTATGTATTTACCATGTTATACTTTTTAATCTTAGAGTATACTCCTTGAACTTACTTTTTTAAAAAATTAACTATAAAACAGCCTCTTCAGGCAAGTCCTTTAGGAGGTGTTCCAGAAGAAGGCATTGTTATCACATGAGATGACAGCTTTGTGCATGTTACTGCCCCTGAAGATCTTCTGGTAGGACAAGATGTTGAGGTGGAAGACATGATATTGATGATCCTGACCTTGTGTAGGCCTAGGCTAATGTGTGTATTTGTGTCTCAGTTTTTAGCAAAAACATTTAAAAAATAAAAAAACCTTAAAAATAGAAAAAAGCTTATGGAATAAGGATAGAAAAATGTTTTTGTATAGCTGTACAGTGTGTTTGTGTTTTAAGCTGTTATCGAAGAAAAATTTTTAAAAATAAATTTAATGTAGTCTAAGTGTATAGTGTTTATAAAATCTACAGTAGTGTATAGTAATGTCCTAGGCCTTCGCATTCACTCACCACTCACTCACTGATTCACCCAGAGCAACTTCCAGTCCTAGAAGCTCCATTCATTGTAAGTGTCCTATACAGACGTACCAGTTTTTATCTTTCATATGGCATTTTTACTGTAACTTTTCTATGTTTAGATATATAAATACTTACCATTGTGTTACAGTTGCTTACAGTATTAAGTACTGTGACATGCTGTACAGGTTTGTAGCCTAGAAGCAGTAGCTATACCATATAACCTAGTTATGTAGTAGGCTATACTATCTAGGCTTGTATAAGACACTCTGTGATGTTTGCACAATGACGACATTGCCTAACAACTCATTTCTCAGAATGTATATCCATTGTTAAGCAACACGTGGTTGTACATGTGTTTTATTCATTCTCATGTATGTATGGTTGCATAGTGAAAACTTTTTTTAAATTCAAAATAAAATACATAGGAAAAGGAGCACATAACTTAATCCCTACATTACATTCCCTACTACAGTCTTTGCTGATTTCCTTCCTTTTGCTGTCTACATTTTCTCTTTCTGAAACTCCAAGACTAGTCCTCTGATTGTCTCATCTTATCCTCTATTTTCCATCTCTGTCTTTTTGCTTTTATTTCTGGGATATTTTCTTACTCTTACTTCTCCCTATTGAGCTTTTTATTTTTGCTATCATCTTCTTAATTTCCAAGAGTTCTGTTTTATTCTCTGAATGTTCCTTTTTTTTTAAACCCCTTATTCTTATTTGGTGAATGCAGTATTTTTCTTATCTCTCAGGATATAAATGCTACGTTTGGGGGAAGTTTCCTTCTCTCTGCATATTTATTTCCTCCAAGATGATTCCTCAGTTGTTTGTTTTGATCTCTGTTTTGAAACTAGAAATTACCTTCCTTTCACCCTATCCATCCTCTCCCTTCTAGGCAGAAGATTGGAGGCCTTTCTCCATAAAGGTCAAAATAGAGGGGGGCTCCGGACTAAAGGATTCCAGACACAGTTGAGGGTAGAAGTATCTTACAAAGAACAGAAGGTTTATACCCAATATCAATGGCGTTCATACAATGTGAAAAACAGAGAAAAAAGATTGAAGAAAAATGGAGTTCCAGAAGGAGAAGACATGAAAATAGAGACCAAAGATATCTGAAGAAATAATGGCTAAAAAGAAATTAGAATTAATCAGTGAATTTAGCACGATCACAGGGCACAATATACAAAAAAAAAAAAAAATATTTCAACTCTATTTCTCTATTGCAAAAAACAATTGGAAAATGAAATTTACAATTAATGCCATTTGTAATTGGATCAAAACACACATACACAATAAATTGGGGACAAAAGATGTATAAGAGCTTTACAGGGAAAACTAGAAAATACTGCTGAAAGGAAGTAAAGAAGGTCTGACTAAATGGAGGGATATATAATGTTCCTGGATTGGAAGACTCAATATAGTTGTGTCTCTTATCCTCAAATTGATGTATAAATTCAATGCAATATCAGTTATAATCCCAGCAGGCTGTGTGTGTGTGTACAAAAATCAACAAGCTGGATTATAAAATTTACATGGAAATGCAAAGGACCCAGAAGAGCCTTAACCTTGGCCCTACCTTCTGGGGGAGGGCTAATTATCTCTTGAAAGACACTAATTTTAAAAAACACATTGATTCATTTATTAAATACTTTTGAGTAGCAGGAATTAAATATAAAGGCAGTTCAGCCAATAAAATTGAATCAGTGTTTCAATCTGTGGGCATACGTAAAACTCTTTCAGATGTTTGAGAAGCTGTTATAGTTTCAAAATGGCCCGACTAATATATTACTTGATTTGGTAAAAAGCCTGAAATGTATTAAATAAGTCACAGCCACATACATAGAGTGAGCAATAGGATTGGAATGTTAAAGGAAAGCAAACCAATTTAAATGAAACTTCATTTTGCAAAGGCTTGTTTGGATCTGTTAACTCAAAATCAAAGGTGTTCTTTAATTTATGAGGTTCTCATTTGAGTACTTTAGAAAATTAATGGTAAATCTCTGAACACAGTATTCCTGGAAAAAAAAAGAAAAAAATTGATGGTAAATGGCCTAATGGCTTATAGTATTATAAAAGGAGATGCTCTATTTAAGCAGTTATTAGAACAATGGTGATTTTGAGAAGAAGAGTTGAAAACCAAAAAAAGACAAAAATAGAAAGAAATGCATCTATCACTGGTCTTTTCAGGGACATCTGGATACATAGCTCACAACTTCCCCAAGTAGAATCCCTTCCAAACATAAGACGACAGTCCTTCTAACTGCCAAAACTCTTCTAACAGAACACAAGTATCATATCCTTTAGTATTAATCTATATATTTTTTACAACCAGAAAGTTGAAAGTGAAATGACATTAAATACTTAATATAAACCTGTTCTTAAATTTTCTTACAGAAGTATTATTCTTTAGTTATTAAAGTAGAATCCTTGGGAAAGAAAAGACCTACTTCAAATAAACTCTGGCTGAATATAGAATTACTTAATTTACAATAGATAGTTTATGCAAATGTGCATAATTTTTATTATGAATTGAACTGAAATGTTAGTGCTATGGGCTTGACATCAGTAATTTATAGAACAGAAAAAAGAGAGGGAAGAAGGGAGAAATGAACATCTTTCATCAGATCATGTCCTGGCTCACATCCATTTGGTGCTTGTCCAGGATGATGCAACTCCTGAGTCAGAGGCTGTCCCACTGACGTCATGTTCAAAATGACAAATCGGTCTCTCAGACCTTCAACAGTCAAAACAGTATGAATAACAAAAAGGTGCCATGCAGGTGTTTCAAACAAAAAATATTTTTTTAGAAATATTATGTTTCAAGAATAACAATTCCTTTCCTTTTGGTTACCTCATTTAATCTGTTAATTTTTTATGATCATACTACAGTGGATTGATACAAACTCTCAATATGTTGGGTACTGTGCCAAATGATCTACAGGAATTATCTTGATTATTTTAATCTTGGCAACATCTCTGAGAATAAGTTCTATTAATATGCCCACTTTAAGGATAAGGAAACCGAGGCTCAGAAGGTCAGATATCCAAGGTCACCAAGGTGGTAGCTCTGTGAGAACTAGAATCTAGATTCTCAGACCTCCCGTTGAAGAGTTTCCTTACTGCTGTTGCTCTCCATTTTGATGACATATTGATGTAATTTACTGTGGATATGCACTTGATGAATCAACTCTTGACAGAAGGTGGAAAAATCATGAAACAGTTTCATGGTCGTTGGAGAAATGTTACCAAAAACCAAGAGAAGGAGATGCCCTAAAACGTTTTAAGATGGAATCAGAAAGTCCTGAGCAAGGATGCAAGGAAAAATCATTGCATTTTTAACCAGGAGTTAGGAAGTGTGCTTAGAGTTACAATTGTAATGAGTAAGACACAACTGTGTTTTCATGAAGCTTCTACAGCCCATTGTAGGAGACATATAACAAAGTGGCCAGTTATAATAATACAGTCTGATTCATGTGGCCATGAGACAATACGGAAAGACCTTTAGATAGAGAGAGGTGTCAGGGAAGTCTTCTGGAGGAGATGGCATCAGTGCTAAGAGCTGGAAAGGTGAGTAGAGTGGCAGATCAAGGAAGAGAAGACAGCATGTACAGATGTCTCCTAGTACACAGAGTACAGCTCTTTGGTGGGAACTCAAAGACAAGGGAAGGGGACCAACAAAAATATTAAAGAACACTAGAAAATTCCGTCCAGCTAAGGTTACAAATGATCTGGAAGTCATAGGTTAAATTTTATAAAGTGCAAATATAAGATGGCATCTAGAGAAAGAACGGCAACAAGATAGAAAATAGCACAACGGTCAAACTACATTTTCATATTTAGAATGGCACTGTATTTAGTGCAAAGCAGACCTGCCACCAAGAAATAGGCAACTAGCAGGATTCCAGATAGCTTTCTACCACCAACTCACTGGGTGACCATCAGCAACTTACTTAGCTTCCCTGGACTTCAGCTCCCTCTTCTGTGACTCATGGATAAAGCCACTTATCTTGCAGGGGGCAGGATGATTGACCTGATAGTTTTCTCAGGAAATCCTTAGTTCTAACATTCATGATTCTCTAACTCAGAAACATGATGGCAAACCACCAGGGGTGATTAACAACAATACTATCTTAACGAGAACCAGTAACAGTAGCTAAATACTGTGTGTGAGGTGGGTACTATTATTATCCCTATCATATAGACAAAGAAAAATGTAAAGTCAGAGAAATTAAATTACCTGCCCAATTTCATATAACTAGCAATTGCAGAGTCAGATTTCTCTTTCAGACATCCCAGCTACAGACTCCATGCCCTTGACCATAAGGGTGTGCCATATGCTTCTTCCCTCTTAAGCATTAAGGCATACTTACTACTCTGTGTGCATCTATAATAGTTAGCTTTTTTATCTTCATAGTGTTCTTGGAAGGTAGACAGAGTATTATTATTCCCATTCAGAGATGAGGGAATAATCCCTCATTATTCATGAAGTCTATGATAATCATACAAATGCATAATAATAAATGATGTGCTATGAAAGTGCTCAGTGAGCCCACCTATTTGTTACTGTTTTTTAATTGCATGGTGGTAGGAGGCACTCCTTACAATTTTAACTGGGTAAATAATTATCTTGTTTTTATTAATCTTTCTTAAATGTATATATGGCTCATATTTATTTCTTAAATGTATATCTAGCTCATGTTTAATATTACAGGTGTTTTGGGTCTTTATTTAGAAGTTTATTGATGTTTTTGTGACCAGAAATATGCCATAGGAACTTAACTCTTGTTTGTATCAATTAGGCTATGGTAAAACTGGTTTTGTTAGATGTTATTACACTTAAAAGTCACAGTTTTCTAGAATCTATGCACGACATAAGTGAAGACTTACTATATCTGGATCCCAAATGAAGGAGACCACTCCAGATTCCAAACTCTTAACCACTATGCTAAATATACAATGTTATGTCTTTAATAAAGAACAGATTAATAAGAAGCATATACTGTATGCTGTCAGAATCCTAAATCTTGGTTATTAAAGTAAGTAACCGAAAAGTTAGAGATAATCAGCAAGCAATTGAACTGATACCACTTGGTTAAGTGAGACAGCTGCTCTGGTCAACTAAGGGGCTGTGTAGGGGTCATTGTTCCACTGTTTCTTTTTTTCCCTATTTCAGAACAGGCTTAGAATTCCATGGCATCTGCCATTTAAAACATGGCACCACCTCCTGATCTGTTCTAGCCTAGGTCCTACAGACCTCAAACTTTTAATCCACATGCTGTGGTCTCCAGAAGAAAAGATGAAATGAGACAGAAGAGGAAAATAGGTTTCTATCCAGCTATTTAATAAAGTCAGCATCATTTTAATGTTAATCAAGTTTATGGTTTTTTCATCTATCATTAATACTTCAATTTTACAAAGGTGTAGAGGGCTTGAAAAATATATAGGAAACTGAATTTTTGTGTTACTCTAAAAGTTATAAATGTAGCAAATTAAAATCCCCAAATTTGGATGATTTCTGAATTACAAGGAAAAGACAGCCAGGAAAACAATTTTCAGATCTCAGTTGTGGCTAAAATGAAACATTCTTAAAAGATGTCAACAAAGAATAGCAGCAAAACCGAAATAACTAGAAACTTTACAAACGTACAACTATACATTTCTTACTCCATGTTAGCTGTTTTAAAAACTAAAAATATTGCAAGCATTTATTCAATTTAGGATTAGGAGTAATATGTTTTCTTCATGAGCAGAAAACAATCAGGAGAATCAGAAAATCAAGTAAGATCCTTTTATAATTCAAGATTGCTTGGCAGAAACACAGTGAATGTGAGAAGGCTAATGAAAATGTATTTCTGGTGCTACCAAAGCAATGATAAGAGGGTTATCTTCTGCTCAGTGCCTTATGATTACAATGTACGCTTTAATAGCATTGCAAAGGAAATCCTTTTTCAGAGAGGTTAAGTTTTTTTTTTTTTTTTTTTTTTTGAGACAGAGTCTCACTGTGTGGCCCAGGCTAGAGTGCCGTGGCGTCATCTTAGCTCACAGCAACCTCAGACTCCTGGGCTCAAGCAATCCTGTCTCAGCCTCTCGAGTAGCTGAGGCATCAGACTACAGGCATGCGCCACCATGCCCAGCTAATTTTTTCTATATATTTTTAGTTGTCCGATTAATTTCTTTCTATTTTTAGTAGAGACAGGGTCTCGCTCTTGCTCAGGCTGGTTTTGAACTCCTGAGCTCAAACAATCCGCCCGCCTCGGCCTCCCAGAGTGCTAGGATTACAGGCGCGAGCCACCGCGCCTGGCCTGGGTAAGCTCTTCTTAATGAGCAGTTTCCTCCTTGCCTCTCTCTCTTTTCCTGAATGCAAGAATAAATAAAATATATATTTGATCCAGAAAATATCAAATGTTCACATGCTCAAAAATAATACAAAAATCTTTTGCAATTATCTTACTGCAGTTTATTGGAATTATCTTACCAAAGTAAAAAGCAGAGACTAAAGTTCAAAATCTTCTCGTCTGTTACAAAATGGAATATAATCTGTAACATTTTTATAACCTGCAGTCATTTTATAAATTGCAGTTATAATATTTGTAAAGAACTGAAACTGGAAATAGTACTGGCATATCCCCCTCCTATTAAAAAACAAATGAATAAAGAGAAAAAAACCTTGCACTTGAAACTTACACTTTAAGCCAGTGCCACTACTTCTAGGTCCCAACTCGTATGTTAATTATTTTTACAGGGTATCACATTGGTAAAGAATTAAAGGCCTTCCTCATCACTTACAAATCCCACTTAAATTACATGCTATTTCTAATGTCTATTCAAGGGGATAGACAGTAACTTTTTGGGAACTCCATTTTACTATACATAGAACGGGACATTGCCAAGAGCTAAGTTTAGGTGTTAACGTTTGCTACCCATGAATTTCAGCCTAAAAAAGCCACTCCCTCCCTCTAATCAGGAATGTGTCATCACATTCTCATTGTAGAAATTTAGACCAAACTAAACACCAAGGAATAAACATCATTTGTGTGAAATGACATTGATACTTTTAGGCAGGTAACAGCAGTATTAAATATAGTCTGCTAAAATACAACTTTTATGGAACTCCTTAAAAACCAATAGTTTTGTTTCATAGACGATAAAGTCCAAATTTCTTCAGTTAGCAAATACAGCTTTCCATATCCTGTGTCCAATTTGCCTTTCCAAAATGAGCTCTCATTCCTTAAGTACACACTCCAGAGTCAGCCTTCATTCTCTGTCCCCCCAAGGAGGCTGTCTGAATTCCTGTCCATTAGTGTCTTTTAGGTCTGAGGACGATACCCTCAAAATACAGGTAGCATGATAGAGTTACCCTGCCTACAGTTCTTCAGTATTCTTTTCAAATCTCTGGGCCTCCAAGAAGGCTTCTTAATCATTCCAGCCCATAGCTATGATGGTGGATCATCATCTACTGATTCTGCCTCCCAGCATCAACTCACCTTTCTGGTAGCCTATGTCCCTTCAGGTAAAACTACTGTAAATGTTCACTGAAATTATAACACTCAGTGAATGACTAAAAATCAGGGCAGGTTAGAAGGTGCTGTAATACTACTTCTAAAAACTGATTTAATAATTAAACTAGTACAAATGGTTCTAATTATTTGTGAATTCCACATTTGCAAGTTTACCTATTTGCTAAAATTTATTTGTAACCCCCAAATCAATACTTGCAGTGCTTTCCTAGCCATTCATGGGTAAGCACAGAGTGGTGAAAAACTGACTTGATATGCATGTTCTCAACTGAGGTCAAACAAAGCAACACTCTGCCTTCTTCTTTAGGCTTTCAAACTATAAGTAAGTGTCCTTTTACAGTAAATTTAGTCCACATTTTTTGCAGTTTTGTCCTTTCTGTTGGTGATTTTCCTGGCTTTCATTTGCTTTTTGTTTTTCAGAGATGAGGGCTATGTTGCCCAGGCTGGTCTCAGGCAAACCTCTCACCTCAGCCTCCCAAGAAGCTGGGACTACAGCCACGAACTGTGGAACTTGGCTGGTGATTTTCCTGTTTAAAATGACTTCCATGTATAGCGACGAAATGTTATCCGGTGTTCTTAAGCCAAGGCAGCTATGATGTACTTTAGGAAGAAAGGACATGTACCACATAAGCTTTGATTAGGTATAGTTTATAGTGCGGTTGGCCAAGAGTTCAGTGTAAATACAACAATGATGTATATAAAATAAGGTGTCTTTTTTCCCCTAAAATATTAAGGGGGCATAAATGTCATTGCTACATGCATACCTTGTATAAGGCTTAAGTTGGGGCTTTTAGTGTGCCCATCACCAGAATAGTGTTCATTGTACCTGACAGATAAGTTTTTTCCCTACACTCCCTCCTACCACCCCCCTTTTTGGTTTCCAACATCCTTTATTTACATCTCTTTGTGCTCGTGTGTGCCCATCATTTAGCTCCCAATTATTAGTGAGTACATGTGGTGTTTGTTTTTCCATTCCTGAGAGACTTCACTTAGGATAATGGTCTCCACTTCCATCCAAGTTATGGCAAAAGACGTTATTTCATTCCTTTTTGTGGCTGAGTAGTACTCCATGGTATATATATCATCTATCTTTTTTCAGGACTTTACCCTTTCTTACAGGGTCTACTTTGGAACCTGGTTATTTCCCTCTTCATCCTGCCACCCATCAGTATCCACTGTTATCAGTCAGTGGATTGTACCCACACCCAGGCTTCAGTTTTTCGCTTCAGTTATAGTGGTCTAAAATACGGTATTTCCTAAAATTCAACTCGACTCTATCTCCCAACCTGCCCCTTTCCCACAACTTTCACAGTTTTGTTTCCTAGTCTTGAAACTTATTCCCTCTTCTTGCTCACCTTTTCATTTATTCATACATGTAGCAGATATTTTGTGAGAGCCTGTCATGTACTGGGTATACTACAGTGAAAAAGACAAGTATGGTTGTCTACTCTTCCAATAAGACTAGTGGGAGATAGAGACAGGTAAAAAGGTAGCTGAAATAACAATGAGACACATGCTACGATTTCTACTTTAGGGAATAGGATTGACACGGTACCATACATCCGCTGAGACAGGAAATATAGGAGCAAGAGGAAGAAGGCCTTAGAATAAGTTGATGAATTCTTTTGGACATGTTGTGTTTGAGAAGGCTGTAACTTATCCAAGAGAAGATACCTCATAGGTAGTTGGAAATATGGGTCAGGACATAAAAAGAACAGATCTGAACTGAGCTATAGTAGATTACCGGTGTTCATTACATATGGACAGATGGTAACTGAAACAACAGAGGAGAGGATGAGCACTCGGGGAGAGGAAAAAAATGAAAAGATGGGTATGCAGAGAAAATGGGTATGCAGATGAGAATAATTTTCCTCTTTTGTTGAAAAATAAAATAAAAAGAAGGATGGGTGCAGGGCTCTCTTTCTTTCTTCTACCAAAATAAACAAACAGTATCTGAGAGAGCAGAATTGTCATAAAACACGCACACACTCCCAGTTGTGTTGTGGCATGAAACACATGGCTTACAGAGGGAAAAATAGGCAATTTAACATTTAATAATGCATTTTATAAATATTAATCTGTTATAGAAAACATTTCCACCTTATTATCAGCTGACTTGTTTTACATTCTCAGTTAAGTAAAATGACAAGAACAAAAGACATATATGAACTTTCTTTTTAAAGGTTCCTCCCTAACAATCTTGTAGAAGGTGTCTAATGCCTACTTGGAAGATGGTAGTTTGAACACACTGCACTAAACGAGTAAGGGTCATAGCTTCCACTTATTCCACATACTTATTAGTAAATAATAACATAGGTAAAAAGCCATTTTAGGCTTTTAGACCAGTCTTAATCCAAACAGATCAGAGAGGCCTGTAAGGAATCTAAGAAGAGTTGTGTTACAGATGGCGTAACAGATCGAGAGGATTTTATTACATAATTTTAGTGTAACTTACTCCCTCACAACACTCCCATTCGTTTAACTTTACTTTTTTGTAGCTTTCTAAGATTTTGCACAATCATGCACACACATAAACACACACATACTGTTAATGTAGTACAGTGATGATAAAATTTGCTTAGCAAAGGTGTTGCTGTTCTATAATTTACTCTGCTTGACTTGGTCCTACATTATAATACAGGGTGAATGGTTGTAAAGTGATCCTAAGATCGATCATCATCAGATTACTGTGCACTTTATAAATCCTATATCTCAAACAAATAACATTTATGAAAAATCATTTAAGATTGGTAGACTGAAATTTTATTGTGAACTTAAAATTTCAATTAAAAGCGAGAATTGACTATCCCAGACATATCTTCTTGATTAACAGAGGAATGCCGTAAAGTCTATCCTTTTTCCCTAATTACAATTTATGATGTTTTCAATTAGAATTTTTTTCATTCATATTGCTGAAATCTCAATGTCTCCTATATATTTCTGAATTTTTTATACATGCTAGATTTTTTGGCCACAAATAATACTAATACAGGTATACCTCCGAGATGCTGTGGGTTCACTTGAAAGCTGCAATAAAGTGAGTATCGCAACCAAGTGAGTCATGAATTCTTTGGTTTCCCGGTGCATGTAAAAGTTATGTTTACACTATACTGTAAATCTATTAAGTGACTATGATAGCATCATGTCTTTAAAAAAATGTATATACCTTAATTTAAAAATACTTTATTGCTAAAATGCTAATGATCACTTGAGCCTTCAGCAATTCGGAGTCTTTTTGCTGGTGGAGGGTCTTGCCTCCATGTTAGTGGCTGCTGACTGATCAGGGCGGTGGTTGCTGAAGGTGTGGCAGCTGTCGCTTCTTCAAATAAGACAACAATGAAGTTTGCTGCATTCATTGACTTTTCCTTTCATGAAAGATTTCTCTGTAGCATGTGCTGCTATTTGATAGCATTTCACCCAGGTGAACTTTCAAAATTGGAGTCAATCCTCAAACTCTGCCACTGCTTTGTCAATTAAGTTTATATAATATTCTAAATCCTTTGTTGTTATTTCAGCAATGTTCACAGCATCTCCGTCAGAGCTCTTGGGAGAGCAGGTGCATTGTCAACAAGCAGTAATATTTTGAAAGAAGTTTTTTTTTTCCTGAGCAGTAGGTCTCAATAGGGGGCTTAAAATAATCAGTAAACCATGCTGTAAACAAATGTGCTGTCATAAAGGCTTTGTTCCATTTCTAGAGCACAGGCAGAGTAGATTAGGCATATTTCTTAAGGGCCTTAGGATTTTTGGAGTGGTAAATGAGACCTGGCTTCAACTTCAAGTCATCAGCCACATTAGCCCTTAACAAGAAAGTTAGTCTGTCCTTTGAAGCTTTGAAGCCAGGCATCGACTATTCCTCTCTATGAAAGTCGAATCTTCTTCCAATAGAAAACTGTTTCGTCTACATTGAAAATCTGTTTTTTAGTGTAGCTACCTTCATCAATGATCTTAGCTAGATCTTCTGGATAATTTGCTGCAGCTTCTACATCAGCACTAGCAGCTTCACCTTGCACTTTCTATGTTATGGAGACGGCTTCTTTCCCTTAACCTCAGGAACCAACCTCCGCTAGCTTCCAACTTCTCTTCTGCAGCTTCCTCACCTCTCTCAGCCTTCATAGAATTAAAGAGAGTTAGGGACTTGCTCTGGATTAGGCTTTGGCTTAAGGGAATGTTGTGGCTAGTTTGATCTTCTATCCAGACCACTAAAAACTTTCTTCATATCAGCAATAAGGCTGTTTCACTTCTTATCATTCACATTTTCGCTGGAGTAGCACTTTTAATTTCCTTCAAGAACTTTTCCTTTGCATTCACAACTTGGCTGTTTGGAGCAAGAGACTAGCTTTCAGCCTATCTCGGCTTTCGACGTGCCTTTCTAACTAAGGTTAATCGTTTCTAGCTTTTGATTTAAAGTGAGAGATGTATGGCCCTTAATTTCACCTGAAGACTTAGAGGCCATTGTAGGGTTATTAATTAGCCTGATTTCAATACTGTTGTGTCTCACAGATTCGGGAGGCCCCAAGAGAAGGTGAGAGATGGGGAATGGCCAGTTGGAGCAAACAAAACACACACATTTGCCAATTAAGTTCACTGTCTTTTATGGGCAAGGTTCACGGTACCTCAAAACAATTACAATAGTAACATCAAACATCCCATGTCATAGACTACCCTAACAGATATAATAATGATGAAAAAGTCTGAAATATTGTGAGAAATACCAAAATGTGACAGACATGGAGGGGAGTACATGCTGTCAGAAAAATGGCGCCAACGGACTTATTCAATGCAGAGTTGCCACGAACCTTCAATTTGTAAAAAACACAGTATATGCAAAGTGCAATAAAGGGAAGCACAATAAAATCAGGTATGCCTATATCTAAATATGAGAGAATACCTCTTTATATAATGGCCATAGCTATTATGTTACTAATGGTTCTCGGAAGCAGTATCAGAATCATTTGGGGTGCTTTACCAAAATACAGATACCCAATCCCACAAGGTCTGATTTAGTAAGTCTAGTACACAGCCTGGGAATTTCCCACATGGTTCTAATTTGGTGATTTGCTATGGGATCCACTTTTTACTCATTATAGTCTTTGTAGCATCTAGAGGTGACAGAAAATATAATTTACATGTTATATACTTCAGGCAGATAATCAAAAAATTTCTACTTTGTGCCTCTGTAATTGCTAATTGTTTAGCTTAATTCAAATCAAGATCAATGTTTTTTACTTGGTAACTGCCATGGATACTTTTTAGAGAAAATGACTGATTTCTTAGTATTGTTTACATCATTGACTATCCTAATTTTTAGTCCACTGCTATAATTTAAAAATAAGTAAATTCACTGTATGAACTGGCAAATACTAATCCCAGTTTTAAGTTGCTTTTCTAGTTTTCAATAAGAAAGGAGTTTCATATTGAGTTCCTTAAATATTGGTAACAATAGAGATGTTTAAACCTACACTTTCTAGGTTTCTATTCTGTCTGCAATACAAACAGAACCATAGGATTTAGCAACTTGAGTTTCATGAATGAGCTGTAGCCAGGTCTAAGAAGTTCCTCAAACTGTAAGATTCAAATATTTTAAGTACTTGTCTTTCATGAGTTTGTTGTTGAGGGGAAAGTCAGTTACTCTCATCAGATCCTCAAATGGTTTTATGACCCAAGAAAGCTTAAGAATACTGATTCAGGTAGTAGAAGTAAAAGATTCCCTAAAATACCCTGTATACTCTAAAAAAAATTATTTTTGTACTTTATCATGGGCAGAAAAGGGCTATCTAAAGTCAGATGTCCTTCCATTTCCAGCTAGCCATTATATTAGTTTTGAATTCACTGAAAGAACAGATTTAAGTGATATTATAAATAGAAAAATATGCCAACCCAGTAAATGTCTTTTTCACTCAAAGAAAACTTACTGACTTGCTTTTATAATGCTCATTTTGCATCATGTAGTAAAATTGTAACCTTAGAGACTTCCTTTTAGATATGGAAAAGATTTTAAAGTGTTTAAAGGTGAAAGAGCTACAATGTAAACTACTGTATTACTGTATTTTCAAATAATAGTTTTAAGTATATAAGGTTTTATTGTTAAAAAGTAAATATCTTTGATTTTAATTTTCATAGTTTTTAAAATAAATTTTAATGTGGACAAAATTCCCATCTTCATACAATGTACAAGTAAACATTTATGTATGATCTTATTTCCTATTCTTTTAAATAAAAATCTGCAACAATCTTTTAGAAACCTTCCAGTTAGTAATTTGATTCCATAAAACTGCTCTAATGTTAATAAAAAACTTAAGCAATTGCATTTCCTGAATTGCAGATACAATGTGACTGAATATTCAAGAAGACCATTAGCTCTTCAACTAGTTTCTCAATAAAAAATTGTACAGAATTCTACAGCCTACACTTTTCTTTCATGGATAATACTCAGTTGGCTTAGGTGGTTAAATGGTTCACCACCTCCAAACAATTGCTTTGGGTGTAATAGGTCTTTGAAGACAAAGATAAGTTCTTTTCCTTTTTTCCAAGATATCTGTTTATCTTATCTACTTAAAAAATTAAAAGGAGGAAAAACTTACGACCTCTTCCCCCAAAATAGTGCTGGTCAATAAATTAAATACATTGAAAGTAGGTCATAGAAACTCCCAAATATGACCCCAAGTAAATCGAACAAGGTGAGGGGTAAGGCAATTTGAGAAATTCCTTTTAATTATTAAAACTACCTTTTAAAAATTTCTCATTATCACGTTAGATGTGGTTAGATCCAATGAAATAGTACTAATAACTTCTGGGGCATTCCTAAAAGATCTGGTAAGCCTTAAAAGACCTTATAAGGTACTTAATAAATTAGTACAGTTGTGCCTTTTTTCTGTGTTTAAAAGAGGCGGAAATGAACAAGTTAAAAGGCATTTTCCTAGCACTGACTGCAAGTCACAAGCTTCACACTGCTTGAAGCCAGCTGGCACGGGGCCCATTTACAGTAAGTTGTTTACTCCCTGTCTACCAGTCACACCAGAGAAGGAATGCCTGCATAGTCAGAGTGTCTTTTCAAAACAGATCAACAGAGAAAGAGGGGTTTATAAGCTTTACTAAATTCTTACAGGTATTATTTTTAATATCACTCCAAAATATTTCAAACCACTTTCCATAAACCCCCAATAGGAATATCTTAGAATAATAGTTTATCAGTAGAATGAGCAGTATCCTCTAATCATTTTAAGTACCTTTTCAATATAAATTTAAAGGCCACAATATCTATCTTAAAATGGATTTAAACAAATTAAATCAATTAGACTTAAATTGATTTAAATTACTTTAAATAACCAATATTTAGCACAAAGACTAAGAATAGCAAGAAACAGAATATCCAAAGTAGAAATCAGAAAAACATAAACCCCGATTATTAACAGAAAAGTGGGTAAGAAGTACATATATCTAGCATATGAGCAATTTCATTTAAATCCCAAGCCCAAATGGCAGAGCAAATCATTTTATTAACAATATGGGATTGTGGATTTTAACACTTTATTTAAACCCTCCGAGCTAATCTGGATTATGCCCCCTCCCCCGATGCTTCATTTTTCATCCATTATGCCCAATAATTTTGGAATTTCAATTTCTACATTCTTTTGGTTCTATATTTCTTCTGCTACTTCTTTTTCTTTTTATGTTTCTCACAATTTCCATTTCTTAAAAAAAAATCACATGCAAATATTATCAAATTAACTTAATTACGAAATTATCCTAAACTATTTTCTAAGCATTTATTTTTTTCTTAAAAAGCTTAATGCTAATGATCATCATACTTATGTTAATTTTCTTTTTAAAAGCCCAAACAAGAAAAAATATACCCATAGAGTACTGGGACTAGTTACAGGGTACAGGTCAGAGTACATGTTATTTCTAAGATCTCACTAGGGTGTAAGATTTAAATTAGACTTAAGTTAGTAAGTGAATAAATAAAATCAAATTCTATCTTTGTCCAAATAGTTAATACCTGGAAAGGTGCCAGATTCATGGCCTTGAAAGTTATATAGTTTATAAACAGGATTTCAAAATGATGCAGTGGTACTTCCTCACCTCCTCAGTCACTTCTAAATCCAAAGGGCTAAAATAGTATCAACTATTCATTAAATAGGTTGAAAGTTATATATTTGTAATGTATTGCTAGTGTATTTGCTACAGGAAAGCAAGTTCATTTGTCAACACAATGGTAAATAGCCTGAAATAAGATTATGCACAAAGAAAATTCCAATTTAGGTTGATAATTAAATATAATAATTATAGGAATAGTTCCGTATCTTAAATTCCTTAGCTTCCACTTTCTCTTTCAATTTTAACCAATGAAAAAAACAATAAACACCACTTTGTTAATTTTTTTTTTTTTTTTTTAAGAGACAGGGTCTTTCTCTGTCACCCAGGCTGGAGTGCAGTGGCATGACCATAGCTCACTGTAGCCTCGAACTCCTGGGCTCAAGTGACCCTCCTGTCTCATACTCCCAAGTAGCTAGGACTACAGGTGTGCGCCACCATGCCTGGCTAATTGTTTAGCTTTTTGTAGAGACGGAGTCTTGCTATGTTGCCCTGGCTGGCCTCAAACTCCTGACCTCAAGTGATCCTCCTGCTTCAGCCTTACAAAGTGCTGGGATTTCAGGCATGAGGAACCACACCTAGCCCACCACTTTGTTAATTTAACAAAACAACTATATTACTTTATTCTATACGAAATTGAGCATCAGCAGGAAATGCTGGAATTGAAGAAAAACAAAAGATACATATTTTACCTAATAAGTAAAAACTCATCCTATAATCAAACAATTTAAAAAGAAAAGGCAATTTAAACTCATCCTATGAACTACAACTAGGGGAATGCCATGCTCCTTTTCTCTACCTTTCAGTTACCCCTAGACATTTTTTTCTCTTTTTAGTTTTGCAGAGTAGTACCTCCGAAATAGCATTTCTAACACTCAATAAGAAAGAAAATTTTGTGCTAATATTTTAGTTGTCTTCACTGAAAAATACATACCTCCATAATTTCATTGTAATTTGTCTATTTTTAGGTGTTACAGTTACCAGAAGTTCATAAGGCATTCCTAAAGTCTCTCCTCATCTTTTCTCATTGCTCACCTTCTCTTATACATGTTAGACTTCCAGAACTAAGACTAGTTTTGAAATTTTGGTTAATAGCTAACAGAAAACTCTGAGATAAACAAAAAACTTAAGTACTTTCTTGAATGAATAAATACCTGATCAAGCTGAATGAATAATTCTTTCATCAGAAAACAGCCAAGTTAAGATGTCTTGACCTTTAGGTTATTATGTGCTACTGAAGAGGAAATTTATGTTTAATAAAGCAGGTTAGAATGTGGGTAGATACCTCTTCTCTTCACATCCTCTCTTGCCAGGAGCTCTTCCCATTTACCACCCCAATAAATAAAACGTTTGTATATTTAACAGTTTTGTTCTACTTCTTTATTCATCCTCTCAAATGTTTTGCTGCCATTTTTCAATAGGCATTATTATTTAACACTCACTATATAGAGAAATCCCTACCAAAAATGGTTTTCTTAATCATATCAGTGAGACCCATGTTAGCTCAGTAATGGAGAGGACATAAGAGGACATAGGAAAGGAAGAAAGTCTCTGGGACATCTTCTACATTAAAAGCAGGTATTCCATATTATTCAGCTATAAAAAAAGAACGAAGTCCTGTCATTTACAACAACATGGATGAAACGGGAGAATATTATGTTAAGTGAAATAAGCCAAGCACAGAAAGACAAATTTCACATATTCTCACTCATATGTGGGAGCTAAAAATTTAAAATATTGATCTCATGGAGATAGACAGCAGAATGATAGTTACCAAAGGCTAGGAAATGTAGTGGGGGTTGGGGGGGGATAAAGAGGGGATGGTTAATGGGTACAAAAATATAGTTAGAATGAGCAATATCTGATAGCACAACAAAGTGACTATGGTCCACAATAAGTTATGGTATACTTTAAAATAACTATAAGAGTAGGGGCCGGGCAAGGTGGCTCACGCGTGTAATCCTAGCACTCTGGGAGGTGGAGGCAGGAGAAATGCTTGAGGCCAGGAGTTGGACACCAGCCTGAGCAGACCCCATCTCTACAAAAAATAGAAGAAAAAAAATTAGCTGGGCATGGTGATGTGTGTCTGTAGTCCCAGTTACTCGGGAAGCTGAGGCAGGAGAATCACTTGAGCCCCAGGAGTATAAGGTTGCAGTGAGCTATGATGATGCCACTGCACTCTAGCCTGGGTGACAGAGCAAGACTCTGTTTCAAAAAGAAAAAATAAAATAAAATAAATAAAAATAACTAAGAGTGGAATTGGAATGTTCCTAATACAAAGAAATGATAAATGCTTGAGGTGATGGATACTCCAATTACCCTGATCTGATTATTACACATTGTATGCCTTTATCAAAACATCGCATGTACCTGACAAATATATACAACTATTATATACCCATAATAATTAAAAATAAAAAAGTAATTAAAAAATTAAGGAGAGGAGGCAGCTATTGAGAACAAGGGTTTAAAAGGAGGAGGAAAAAAAAGGCAGGTATTCCACAGAAGTACAAGATTTAATTCTGAAGAAGAAGAGCCTTAATGTCATCTTGATCATGTGTCATGAATATGACCGCGTCCTTTGAACACTTAAGCCATTGTAACCATCTAATAGCTGATACTGTTAAATATCTATGGAAAGAATTTTATTGTGTAAATATCAGTTCTGAACACAAGAGCCTCCTAACTCTTCTCATCAGTTTCTTGCAGGAACTATTTTCCAGTAAGTATTGTTTTCTCAGTGTTCCTCAATATGCCAAGTTCAGTAATTCATTCATTTAACAAATATATACTAAGTGCCTAAAATAAGCCTGTAGATTTTTGCTTATTTTTCCCATTATTGCTTTGGAATCTTCTTTAACCATCCTCAACAAAAGCTTTCTCCTCTTATATCCCAAAATACTCAATCACTTCTGCCACTTATGAATCCTAGAGTGTTTACATTTTTTAATGGGCTGATTACAGTATAAAAAGCCATATCATATTTAGTCAAGACTGCTAACAGAGACATGGCCTAAATTACACAATTCTTTCTTTGATTTAGATTTTTAAAAATCAAGTTTTTACTTCTATCAAAGAAGATAAAACCCATTGTTGGATTTAAAAAAATGAAGATTCAAGACCCATGTACTTTATAGGAAAACAAATGTATGGATGCATACAATTTGATTTAAGTGATATTTGTGGTTTCAGCTTATCCTGATGAGTAATTAAAAATGTAAAAGTCATAGTTCGGCACACAGAAAAGCTACTAGGTTGTGGAAGGAAAGACACATTTTTCATATACATGATTAAAGAATAATTATCTAAAATAATTTTCATAACACAATTTTTGATCAAAAGTTTGAAACATATTAAATGCATGAGTTCTGATCTCTACCACTACTTGTAATCTTAGTAAAACTACTTGTAGTGGCTTATTATATACAATTTGGGTTTTAAATATGTTTAAGTTTTTTCTCTGCAACTTTGTGTACTACCAAGCTATTTTTCTTTTAATTCGTAAAAGATGCCTATCTTTTTTTGGAGAGGACTCGAGTCAGCTTTAAAAGATCACTGTTAAAATATTCAGAAACACAAAATATTCAGCATAGTCTCAGACTTTTATCTCTCTTTGACAATTAAAGCAAGCCTAGTCTAAATTTTCTACTGTCACATAAAAGAAATAATTTCAATGTAAGAATAGAGAAATACAGGTTTTTAATCACCTAGATGCCAAAAATGGTACTAGGCTTTGTCTTACCTATAACATTTAATGAAGCATTAAAGACACTGCTCCATCTAATGATGTTTCTAGGATTTCTGGTATCTCAACTGATCAATAGCAAGCAGAATGAATTCCATGTTAGATACATGTAAGCATACAGCATAGTTCTAATGAAAATGATAGCTACTGTTGTAGGGGACCTAACAAGTTTTATCTTGAGTCTATCCAGTGAAAAATAAGAAATGAATAAGGTACACCATACTAAATAAAATTTAAAACAAATAATATATTCAACAGAAGGAGGAACAGGAATGAGGTAAAATGATTGCACTGCAGGACAATTCTGGGTTGAGCATTCTCCTTTCAGTAACTAGAGTCTATTGAATATTTAGTTCAAAAACACTTCAGAGCTGTTCTTCTTAACTTAGACAACAGCTTTCTTGATTGTTAGATTAAGCTAGTTTATTTACTATAAGTACAAAGCACTGCTGAATACTGAAGACAAAATAGGTAGTAGCAATACAGAAATTAACCTCATTAGATTAAAACCTTTGTCTGAATTATAGCACATGACAAAAATTTTTAAATTTTAATAGAATTATAAAAGGAAATAAAAGATAAATTGATTGCCAGAAGCTTTCTGTATACATTTCCTAGATAAAGGAGTTTTTTTTTTTTTCTTTTTCTTTTTTTTTTTAAGAGACAGGGTCTCTGTCATCCAGGCTGGAGTGCTCACTGTGACCTAGAACTCCTGGGCTCAACTGATCTTCCTGTCTCAGACTCCTGAGTAGCTAGGACCACAGGTGTGTGCCACCACACAGGGCTAATTTTTTTAAAAATTTTTTGTAGAGATGAGGTCTCTATGTTGCCCAGGTTGGTCTCAAGCTCCTGACCTCAAGACATCCTCCCACCTGGAGCTCCCAAAATGCTGGGATTACAGGTGTAAGCCACTGTGTGCCAGGGTGATAATGGAGTGATAAATACTGGCATTCCCTACTTCTATACACAATGCATTCTTTAAATCATTTGTGGTAAGTGAAAAGACTTACATGGTATGTTAGGAGGGGGGAATGTTCTATTCCAAGAGAGTTAAATATAATACAGAAGCCCTATTTGTACTTTGTTCTTTAGACACAATCATCAATGATACATTTCCATACTTCACACATTGTCTCTGATTTTTTCCCCTTTATTACTGAAGAAGAGTCCATCTGAATAAGTGTAAGGAACATACAGGTGAAGCCAGATATTGACTATTTTGTGAATACTCAGTATTTCCATCTTTGTCCTAATTTTATGAACTATAGAAACTCAACATTCTTACCACTAGTGTCACTTACTACCTTAATTTTTCTCTTTTCCATTAATTTTTATGAAAAAGCAAAAATACAAGTGGCATTTGAAATATTAATAATTTTTTAAACTCTAGAACTCTTTCTTCAAAAATAAGCTTCTGTAGAAAGAAGATGTGTAATAAAAGCTGGTGGATTTCTCTACTTGCCCCCAACTCCCTAAGCTGCCACTCTAGCTCCTGAGAGTTCTTCAGAGTAGTCTGGAAAACACTGTAATAAAATAAACAATTGCTCAAACACTGCCATACAGATAAAGATGGCACTACTATTTAAGCTGCTGCTTGGTAGGCAGTACCACCATGCAGTGACTCGAAATGTTTGTTAGCTAAGAAATTTCCAGATGTCCCATGAAAAACAATGTGGTAAAGGGGACATCGATATATAATTTCCAAACAATTGCAACTGTACAAAAAACTTATTTGTTTCAAAGTTGAACTTATGACAGTTGAGGACCACCTGAATGTTACACAATGTACAGGAATCATCAGATTCTAAAGTTAAGACAAATGGTAAAACAGCTTGAAAGAGCTCTAATATTGGACTTTGGCCAATATGAATTCATTTCGCAAACCAAAGGGTAGTAATGGTGTTTTTTAATTATTCAGAATTGACAGAGAAAACATTGGGTTTTACAAAAAGTGCTTTTAAAACAATTAGAGTGATATCAGCAAAATTGGTGAAGTAAGGAATTCCAAGTTCTCCTCATCCATAAAAGCAAAGAAAAAAAGACAAAAACTCTCAGACTTAACTGTTTTGGAATTCTTAAAATTAATCAAAGGCTTGCCACAGCCCATGGAATGCTTATTTAAAAACAAAAAAGCAAAAATACCACCCCCACCACAGCTGATTCTTGGTAAGAACAGCAAACTCTGTGGTGTTTTAATTTATCCAGTCCCAGTCCCTGATCCCTAGTTCAGCAATAGCCATAAAAATAACAATCCACATTCCTGATATGGGAGGCAGCAGAATGGATCTCATTTGCAAAGAATTGCAATTAATTATTTGTTCCGACCTATCTGGTGGCTACATGGAAAACCACCTCAAAAGGATTGTCTTTATTTTGCCTACTTCAGAACTGGCTCAGTGCTAAAGTGCTATACTTCCTGTGTAGGTGGGGATGGGAGGAGGTTGTCAAAAACATTTATGCTAATGTCTTAGGTTTGCTGCTGCGTTAGGTGACAGATAACAGTTGGAGCCAACATAGACTAGCCTACAAGCTTGGGAGGAAAATCTGGTAAAGTCTATAAGGACTTTGAAGAGGGTCCACCAAATTCATGGAAATCTGGAAGGCCACAGACATAAGTAGGACTGTGCACATGCTCAGAAAAGACCTGAGTAGGCCCTAAATGTGCATCTTATATTAACCTTGAGGCTCTGGAGAAGATGGATGTAAAGGCCAAAATGCAGGGTTGTAAACTCCCTGGGTGAGAGTTGAGGGCCTGTCCTAACAAACACAGAGCTCCTGGGCAAAGACTGGAAAATATTTTGCTTCTAGGCATTTAATGAAATCTCTGCTAATCATTAGCTGACCACTAACCTAAGGGAACAGACACTTCAGGTTGTCCACAATGTAAAAATATAAACTTTACAGAATTAGCTGAGAAAAGCAGCTAAACAAATGTCTACACTACTAATCAACAAATACTGAGAAGGGGAGAGAATCTGATTTCCCAGAGGTGTCACATTGTAATATTCAAAATGTCCAGTTTTCAACAAAAATTATGAGGTATACAAAGAAATAAGAAAGCATAGCCCATGCACAGAGAAAAAAAGAAATCCAGCAGAAACTGTGCCTGAGGAAACCCAGACATTGCTTTCTAGGCTAAGACTTAAAATCAACTATTTTAGATACATTCAGTGAAGTGTAAGAATCTATGTCTAAAGAACTAAAGTATAAAAAAAGTTTCTCTTAAACTGAGAATATCAACACAAAGATAGAAATGATAAAACTGAACCATATAGAAATTCTGGAGCAGAAAATTGTAATAACTGAATTGAAAATTTCAGAGGGGCTCAACACCAGATGTCAATAGGCAGAAGGGAGAATCTATGAACTTGGAGACAGATCAGTTGAGGGTACCCAGTCTGAGGAACTAAAGAAAGAAGAATGAAAAAAACCAAACCACCAAAAGCTGAACAGTTTTAGAGACTTGTGGGACAGCATCAAATATACCAACATATGCACAATTGGAGTGACAGAAGGAGAGGAAATAAAGAAATAGAAAGAATATTTGAAAAAGTAATGGCAAAAACCTGCCAAATTTGATGAAAACATCAGAAAAACCCAACAAACTCTAAGTAGGATAAATTCAGGAAGACCGTTGCTTTTTCTCTTGAAAGTAGCGAAGAGAGAAGCAACGCATCACATACAAGTTATCTTCAATAAGATTAACAGTTGATTTCCTATCAGAAACCATGGAGGCCAGAAGATAGTATGA
This sequence comes from Indri indri, assembly GCA_004363605.1. Lineage (NCBI taxonomy): Eukaryota > Metazoa > Chordata > Mammalia > Primates > Indriidae > Indri > Indri indri. The sequence continues at coordinate 59,049 of RJWJ010001321.1, forward strand.
TGGCATACCAAAGTGCTGAAAGAATTAAATGTTAACCAAGAATTCTGTATCTCGGCAACACTATTCTTTAAAAATGGAGAAATTAACATTCCCAGGTAACAAAAACTATGGGAGTTCGTCACTAGCAGACCTGTCCTCCAACAAACGCTAAAGGGAGTCCCTTCAGAGTGAAATGAAAGGACGCCAGAAAATAACTATTTCACATGAAGAAATAAAGAACATCAGGAAAAGTAACTGCATTAGTAAACATACAAGACAGTATAAAGTGTATGTTTTCTTTGTAGCTCTCCTCCCCAGTCTGATTCAAAAGACAACTATATAAGCAATACTTTTAAATCTGTATTGCAGGGACACAATGCACAAAGAGGAAATCTGTGAGCATAAAGTGGAGGGGGATAGATTATAGAGGTGAAGTTTTTGTACACTATTGAAATTAAATTGATTATTAATCCAAACTACATTGTTACCAAATTAAGATGATAATATAATCTCCAGGAAAACTCCTAAGAAAATAATTTAAAAGTGTAAAAGAAATGACAAGAATTAAAATTGTTACACTGGAAAGTATATAATGCAGAAGAAGGTAGTAATGGAATAATTTAAGAACAAAAAACATACAACATAAAACAAAACACTGGAAATACTTTTCCTCATCCATAATTATATTAAATGTCAGTAGTTTAAACTCCCAATTGAAAGGCAGAAATTAGCAGATCCAATTGTGTGCTACCTACAGAGACTCACCTTAGATTCAAAAATAAAAATAAATGGAAAGAAAAAGATATTCCATGCAAACAGTACACAAAAGGAAGCTGGAGTGTACTAATATCAGAGAAGACAGACTTAAGACAAAAATTGTCCTTAGGAAAAGAGGACGCTGTATAATGATAAAAGGGTCAATCCGTCAAGAAGATACAAGAATTATAAACTTATTTGCATCTAACAACGGAGCCTCAAAATATATGAAGCAAAACGTGACAGAATTGAAGAGAGAAACAATTCAACAATATTAGTTGGAGACTTCAATACCCCACTTTTAATATTAATACAATAACTAGACAGAAAATCTGCAAGGAAAAATAAAATTTGGACACCATTATATACCAACTAGACCTAAGAGACATCAAACGCTCCACCCAATAAAGGCAGAATAGACATTTTTCTCAAGTGCATATGGAACATTCTCCAGGACAGACAATACACCAGGGCTATAAAACAAGTCAAATAAATTTTAAAAAACTGAAATCATACAAAGTATGTTCTCTGACTACAAGTCAGAGAACTGAAGTTAGAAATTAATAACAGGATGTCTGGAAAGTTCAGAGATATGTGGAAATTAAATAAGACATTCCTAAATAACCAATGGGTTAGAGCAAAAAAAGAAAAAAACACAAAGGAAATCAGAATATGTCTTGAGACAAATGAAAATAAAAATACAACATATTGAAACTTATGGGAGGCAGTGAAAGTATATAAATTTCTGAGAGGAAAGTTTATAGTGGTAAATGAACACCTCAGAAAGATGCTTTAAGGGCTGGGCATGGTGGCTCACACTTGTAGTCCTAGTACTTTGGGGAGTCCAAGGCAGGAGGATTGCTTGAGGCCAGAAGTTCAAGACCAGCCTAAGCAAGAGCAAGACCCTGTCTCTCCCAAAAACAGAAAAATTAGCCAGATGTGGCTGCACACGCCTGTAGTCCCAGCTACTCAGGAGGATCACTCGAGCCCAGGAGCTTGAGGATGCAGTGAGCTATGATGCCACTGCACTCTAGCTGGGTCAACAGAGTGAGACCCTGTCTCAAAAAAAAAAAAAAAAAAAAAAAAAAAAAAAAAAAAAAAAAAAAAAAAAAAAAAAAAAAAAAAAAAAAAAAAAAAAAAAAAAAAAAAAAAAAAAAAAAAAAAAAAAAAAAAAAAAAAAAAAAAAAAAAAAAAAAAAAAAAAAAAAAAAAAAAAAAACCAGCTTTCAAGTACTCAAATCAATAACTTAATCTTCTACCATAAGAGGTTAGAAAAAGAGCAAACTAAATGCAAAGCAAGCACAAGGAAGGAAATAATAAAGACCAGACTGTAAATAAATGAAATAGAAAATAGAAAAATAGAGAAGATCAATAAAACTCAAAGTTGCTCATTGAAAATTGACAAAACTTAAGCAAGACTGACTGAGAAGAGAGAGAATACAAATTATTAGAATCAGAAATGAAAGAGTAAACATTACTACTGATCTTACAGAAATAAAAAGGATTATAAAGGAGTCCTATGAACAATTATATGCTAACCAAATAGATCACCTAGATGAAATGGACAAGTTCCTAGAAACACACAAACTACCAAAATTGACTCAAGGAGAAATAGAGAATCTGAATAGACCTATAATAAATAAAGATATTAAGTTAGTAATAACAAAACTTCCAACAAAGAAAACCCCAGATGGCTTCATTAGTGAATTCTACAAATGTTTAAAGAAGAATTACCAACAATCCTTCTCAAACTCTTCCAAAAAATACAAGAGGAAACACTTCCTAACTCAGTCTATAAGGCTAGTGTTACTCTGACACCAAAGCCAGACAGATATTACAGCTATCACGGACCAATATCCTTTATGAATATAAATGTAAAAATCCTCAAAAAAATACTGGCAAACAGAATTACAAGCATATAGAAAGGGTTATAAACCATGACCAAGTGGAATTAAACCCAGGAACACAGCGTTCGTTCTATGCATGAAAATCGATTACTATGATAAACCACAACAATAGAATAAAAGACAAAAACCCACGATTGTCTTAATAGATGTAGAAAAAGTATCTGACAAAATCTAACACCTTTCCTGATAAAAAACACTCAACAAACAAGGAACAGAAGGAAACTTTCTCAATCTGATCAACAGCATCTATGAAAACCCCACAACTAACAACATATTTAAACTGAAATCTTTTCCCCTAAGATCAAGATGAATACAAGGACACCCATTCTCACCACTCCTATTCAGTATTTTGCTGCAGGTTCTAGGTAGGGCAGTAAAGCAAGAAAAAGAAGTTAAAAGTATTCATATTGGAAAGGAAGAAATAAACCTATCTCTATTTGCAGATGACATACTCTTTTATATATATAATCCTAAAGAATCTACAAAAAAAACCCCCCCACCCTATTAGAGCTAATAAACAAGTTCAGCAAGGTTGCAGGATACAAAATCAACACACAAAAATTAGTTGCATTACTATACAGTAGCAATAAACAATCTGAAAATGAAATTAAGAAAACAAATTTATAATAGCATCGAAAAGAACAAAATACTTACGAATACATTTAACCCAAGAAGTGCAAGACTTGTATATTGAAAACTACAAAATACTGTTGAAATAAACATTTACAGAAATGGAAAGACATCTTATGTTCATGGGTTGGAAGACTTAATGTTCTTATGATGGCAATATTCCCCACATTGATCTACAGGTTCAATGTAATCTCTGTCAAAATTTCAACTCCCTTTTTTCCCCTCAGAAACAGACAAGCTGATCCTAATATTCTCATGGTTTTGGAGGGAATACAGAGTAGGCAAAATAATCTTGAAAAAGAACGAAGTTGGAGGAGTCACATTTCCCAATTTTAAAACTAGTACAAAGACACAGTAATCAAAACAGTGTGGTACTGGCATAAGATTAGACATACAGACCAATGGAATAGAATTGAGAGTCCAAAAATAAAGCCATACATTTACGGTCAATTGATTTCAACAAGGTATCAATACCATCAATGGGGAAAGAACAGTCTTTTCAACAAATAGTCCTGGGATAAGTAGGTATCGTTATGCAAAGAATAAAGTTAGACTCCCTACCTTATACTGTATACAAAAAATAATTCAAAATGGATTAAAGCTTTCAATGTAAGAACTAAAAGTATAAAATTCTTAGAAGGAAACATGGGTGAAATCTGTGTGACCTTAGGTTAGGCAACTTTTTAAAGATATGATGCCAAAAACATAAGCGATCAAAGAAAAATAAGATAGATTGAACTTCATTAAAACTAGAAACTTATGAATCAAACGACACGATAAAGAAGGTGAAAAGATAACACTCTCAGTGGGAGAAATTGTCTGCAAATCATATATCTGATAAGGATCTAGTATCTCGAATATATTGAAGAAAAAACTTACCAACAACTCAGCAATGAAAAGACAACCTAATTAAAATATGGGCAAAGGAAGTGAATAGACATTTCTCCAAAGAAGATATACAGATGGCCAGGAAGCACATGAAAAGATGCTCAACATCATTAGTCATTTGGGAAATATAAATCAAAAACATAATGAGATATGCACATGAAGTAGAATGATGTCTTAGTCTGCTCTCTGTTGCTATAACTGAATACCCAAGACTGAGTAATTTATAAAGAAAATAAATTTATTTCTTACAGTTCTAGAGCCTGGCAAGTCCAAGGTCGAAGGGGCACATCTGGTGAGGGCCTTCTTCCTGGTGGGGACTCTCCGCAGAGTCCCAAGGTGGCACAGGGCATCACATAGGGGGCTGAGCATACTAGATCAGGTCTCTCCTCTTATAAAGCCATCAGTCCCACTCTTGTGAAAATCCATTAATTCATGAATGGATTAACCCATTCATGAAGTCAGAGACCTCATGACCCAATCACTTCTTAAAGGCCTCACCTCTCAATATTGTCATATTGGGGATTAAGTTGTGACATGGGTTTCGAATGGGACAAACATTCAAACCATAGCAGATGACTAATAAAAACGACAATAACAAGTGTAGACAAGAATGGAGAAATTGGAACTCTCATACATTGTTGGTGGAACTGTAAAATGGTACAGACACTATGAAAAAGACCTTGGCAGTTTCTCAAAAGGTTAAATACAGAGTTACCATATGACCCAGTAATTGTAATCCTTGTTATCTACACAAGAGAAATAAAAACATACATCTACATAAAAACTTGTATGTGAATGTTCATAATAGCATTATTCGTAACAGTCAGAAAGTGGAAACAATATAAATGTCCATCAGCTGAGTGGATAAACAAAATGTGGTATATCCACATAATGGAATATTATTCAACCATAAAGAGAAATGAAGTATTGTTATGTGCTATAATACAGATGAACCTTGAAAACATGCTAAGGGAAAGAAGCCAGATGAAAAGGCCACATATATATGATTCCATTTGTATGAAATGTCCAGAGTAGGCAAATCCATAGAGACACAAAGTAAGATTTATGAACCAGGGATGTTGCTAAATATCCTATCATGCACAGAAGAGCCTCCATATCAAAGAATTACCCCAAGCAAAATGTCAGTAGTCCTAAGGTTGAGAAAATCTGTCCTAAGGTAAAGTTTAATCTATTAAAAAGGAAAAAAATAATCAATAATGAGAAATTACAGGTGAGGCACAGTGGCTCACACCTGTAATCCCAGCACTTTGAGAGGCGCAGGTGGGAGGATTGCTTGAGGCCAGCAGTTCAAGACCAGCCTGGGCAACAGAGTAAGATTCTGTCTCTACACAAAAATATTTAAAAAATGTGGTGGTGCACCTGTAGTGCTAGCTACTTGAGAGGCTGAGGTGGGGGAACTGCTTAAGCCCAGGTGCTCAAGGTTACAGTGAGCTACGATTGTGCCACTGCACTTCAGCCTGGGTGAAAGAATGAGACCGTGTGTCTAAAACAAAAAAAGAGAAATTACGTGAATATCATTCTGTGACACAGTACTCCAAACTTACCAGAGTGCTAATTCCTCATTTGTTTTGACAATATCGGATCAGAAGATGAAGGAGTGTTCAAGTATCAGTCTCAAGTTTAAAGTGTACCTTAAAGATCACCTATTTTAAGATGTCTTCAAGATCTTGCAATTGAAATGAATTTCTTTTTCTAAGAGGCGTTCAATCATATAGATATGGGAATTTCTTAGGAATTTGAATGCTATCACTGTGTTTTTGGAACTTGTTACAAAGATATTTTGTACACATTTCCTTCCTATTGTACATTTCACTTCTAGTTACTGAAGGAGATGAGATTATGGCTTTTAATTTTGGGATCCAGGACTTCAAAACCGGATTGGTGAAATATGGTCCTGTGTGGAGCCTGCTGTAGGGGCTCCACGCAGTAATGTGCACAACTGTAAGAAAGCTGTGAGTATAGTGGTGCCTGTGCTTCTTTTCTCATCTTCTCCTTGGAACTGGCACCTAACCAATCACCAGTCTTTTTACTCTTGTTTGAATAAAAGGTGATATAAAAGGTGTTGAGAAAATTTTCAAGGGGAGTTCCTCATGGATGAAGGTGTTTAAAAACCATATACATGGTCAGAAATGCCTTAATCTGCAAAAGATGTACTTCTGAAAAATATGAGAAGTAAACATTCACTCATATAATGCCATGAAGCAGAATGCCCTGAAGTACAGTGGAGAAAGGCACGGAACCGGAGTCATGGTCTGGTTTGAAATCCTGGCCCCGCTGCATTAACCTCATCCAAGTCACTTAAACCTTCTGAAGCCGTTTCCTCATCCAAAAAATAAAGGTAATTTTATATTTGCTCCAGGTACTTCAGCAGATCATGAAGCTCAAACAATGATACAATCTGTGAATGGTGTTACATTCTTTATTAGGCAAGTAATTACTTATTGTATTTAAATGGAGGATATTTGTTTTAAATGAACCAAACTAAAAATTCATGGGAGAACAGATTAAATTGCAAAGTCTGGCTCTTTATTACAATACTATAGCAACGCAATGGATCTTCACAATAATAGTCCCTCTAATCCCTGTGCCCCTGCCCCTACCCAAATGTTTTCCTACTAACTACTCAAAAATAAGATTCCCCAATAGCTCAGAAACATGTTGAGGGATGCCACCAATGTATTAGGATGGCTCTCTTCAGCTGACTTGATGTCACCTTGGACTAGCAGCCAGGAGCCAAGGACAACAAGATGGTACCCCATGCACATTCTCCAGACAAAAGGAATATACTGACTTTTCGTTTTTTTAGGAGCTGAAAAATGTTAACTCTGAAGAATAACGTAAATCATCATCCTTCTCAAATTCACTGATTATAAATATGTCCTTATTGTTTAGCCAACTTTACTTAAAATGAGAGAATAAATTAATTTTGAGAATGAATATCTCTTCCGGGGCAGAAAGATAACCTGAATTTCTTAAACTATGTATTTATGTAAGGGAGTCATGAGAGATGAAGCCAATATATTAAGGACACTGGCTACAAACCTGTGTACTGTATAACAGCACACTGGTCCTCCCAAGCTTTAGCAAGACTGGCATTTCGCTGAGGCTGTATTGGTCTGACTTCAGCCTATTACCGGTTCTACCCCTACTCAAACACCACTTATTTGAGAAACTTCATGACAGATATAGAAGCACAAAAATTCCCACTTGGAACTTTCTTCTGTCAAGATTTCAATGAAATAGCAATTGAAGAAAAGAATAACTGCAGTTTAAAGGAAGTGAAATTAGGTCTGTATAAAAGCAAGTTATCAGCTGGGTGTGGTGGCTCACACCTGTAATCCTAGCACTCTGGGAGGACTGCCTGAGCTCAAGAGTTAGAGGCCAGCCTGAGCAAGAGTGAGATCTCATCTCTACTAAAAACAGAAAAAAATAGCAGGGTGTGGTGGCATGCACTTATAGCCCCAGCTACTCAGGAGGCTGAGGCAGGAGGATCGCTTGAGCCCAGGAGTTTGAGGTTGCTGTGAGCTAGGCTGACGCCATGGCATTCTAGCCCGGGCAACGGAGTGAGACTCTGTCAATCAATCAATCAATAAATGCATGCATGCAAGTTATCAGGAACCTATAAGTGGTTGGAAGCTCAGTATCTGAGAGTGAAGACGATCTGATACTAGAAATCTACCAATTCAGGATAAAGCTGTTAAAATTTGTCCTTTAAATTTTTATGGATTATCTAGCCCACAGCCCAATAAAAGTACCTGTACAAGGCATGGAGAACTATAATAAAAACATAGAAATAAAAGAAAATGTTTTCTATGAATTTTACTCTGATACCTAAAGGAGTCCTTAATTGACTAAAGACCAGAAAACAGAAAGATTTTATTTTAGATAGGTAGTGGTCTTTAAAAATAAAATTTTTTGGTTTTTTGTCATTAAATGTATTAAATATATCTTCCATAACATTAGGTGGCTACCTAAGGTTGCCAAACAAATTAATAATACCATAATTGTCAGAATGAAAAGTGTTTTCCTTAAAAGAAAACTCAGAACTTTGAAAATTCCTTTAATTTTCAATTGCCACATTTTTATTCCATTCTGAAAAGGTGCTTTTGCTTTTGAATTACAACTAAAAGCACAATTTTACTATACAATCTAGCACTTTATTTGAAATCATTTTGGTCTTTTCATGTTTCGTATGAGTCTTTTTGTTGCCCCAGTAGACTGTAAGCTCCTGGACAGGAATTTGGCTTTTTCTTTCCAGTCCCTACTAGGACATAAGTGTTCTCAGAAGGCAGAGAGGATCAATGCTTGTTGACACATTACTAACAGCAGAAAACGCAGGTGTGGTGATCAGGATGCAGAAGGTATACAGCAAAAGAATCCTGCGCTTGGCAAGAAGAGCCCTGAGTTCACACCCCATCTCTGTCACTCACCAGATGGGTGTCACTAGTCAACTTGTTTCACCTCTCTTAACCTTGGTCTCTTTATCAATAAAGCAGTAGTAGACAATACCTTTCTTCTACAATTATCGTTAAATAGGATTGCACATGCGAGCATTCTGTAAATCTGCAGTCCCCAACTCCTGGGCTTCGCGTGCTGGCACCAGTCTGTGGCCTGTTAAGGACTGGGCTGCAGAGCTCCGCCGCCCCCTAACCTCGTCTGTGGAAAAATTGCTTTCCATGAAAGTAAGGGAGCGGGGGGCACACAGGAGGTGAGCGAAGTTTCATCTGTATTTACAGCCGCTCCCCGCCACTTGCATCACTGCGTGATCTCTACCCCACCCCAGCCCCAGCCCCCGTCAGTGGAAAAATCGTCTTCCATGTTCCACGAAACCAGTCTCTGGTGCCAAACAGGTTGGGGACCGCTGCTGCTGTAAACGGTAAGAGTTCTGCGTGACAATAACTTAGCATTGTCTGTGCCACTGTTGCTAAGGTAAAATACTAATCGCATTTCTTTTCTTCCCAAATAATTGTTTGCCTGTACTCAAACTGTTGAACTGACCCTCTTCAACCTTTTCCCTGCCTCTGTTCCTCAGCCTTCATTTAACACTAAATACAGTGGTCCTCCTTTATACTCAGGGGATACATTCCAAGACCCCCAGTGGATGCCTGAAACCACAGACAGTACCAAAACTACAAGTACTTGCCTTTAATCTTTTTCCCTCTTAACTAAGCACTTATTACACACTGTGGCTGTAACTTTTGCAGTTTGAAAAACTAACACGCATCTCTTTTTTGCTCTTCACAATTTCATGGATAGATTTGTTCTTACCATAGATCTCAGCAATCTCAGCATACAATTTCTTTTCTTTCATTATTAAGTCTAGAGCCTTCACCTTTTCACTTATGGGAAGCACTTTATGGCTTCTCTGTGGCATATCCAAATTGCCAGCATCACTATTCTTATACTTTTGGGCCATTATTGAATAAACTAAGGGTTACTTGAACACAAGCACTATGATGCAACATCAGGCAATCTGATAATCAGGGAGGTTACTAAGTGACTACTGGACAGGTAGTGTCTACCATGTGGAGGCACTGGACGGACAAAGGGACGATTCACGTCCCAAGCAGGACTACATGCAATTTAAAACTTACGTATTTATTTCTGGAATTTTCCACTTAATATTTTCAGACCATGGCTGACTACGGGTAACTGAAACCTCAGAAAACAAAACCGCGGATGACGGGGACTCCTGCAGTAGATTTTGAAATTCCTTGTAGGGATTTCCTAAGTTTTATCACATCTGGTCACCATCATGCTTATCTAACACGAACACTTAAACCTTCCAGCAACTTTTAAGATGTAAAAGTTGGGGAAGCTGAAACTGAACCACAACAAGTGACCCTGGTACAATACAATCATTTACAATCTACTTACTGTCATTCTGTTCAACAAGCACAATTACTGCTCTGACTTCTAAGCCACATATGCATAATTTAACATACTAGTTTTTTTTTGGTTTTGTGTTTTTTTTTTTTTTTTTTTTTGAGACAGAGTCTCACTCTCTTGCCTAGGGCGAGTGCCGTGGCATCAGCCTAGCTCACAGCAACCTCAAACTCCTGGGCTCGAGCAATCCTACTGTCTCAGCCTCCCGAGTAGCTGGGACTACAGGCATGTGCCACCATGCCCGGCTAATTTTTTCTATATATATTTTTAGCTGTCCAATTAATTTCTTTCTATTTTTGGTAGAGACAGGGTCTCGCTCTTGCTCAGGCTGGTCTTGAACTCCTGAGCTCAGGACGATCCGCCCACCTTGGCCTCCCAGAGTGCTAGGATTACAGGCGCGAGCCACTGCGCCCAGCCTTAACATACTAGTTTTATTCATTGAGGTAGAGTAGCTCCAGAATAACAGAAAAAGTTTTCCTTTTAGGTACTCTGCAACTAATGTTTATTCCAAATTCTTATCTAAATTTCCGCCTTAAAACAAGCCAAAAAAAAAAAAATGCCTTGATTTAGAAATAGTTTTCTAAAAAACTACTTAAATGGTGCCATGAAAAACTAAATGTAAATATTTTACACCCACTATACTGGCACAAATATAAAATACTTGCACTACCACAGGTTGGTAAGGACATGAAGCAAAAAGAAGACTTACAATACTGCTTGGAAACAATTTGGCATTATCTAGTACAAGTTGAGATATGCCTGCCTTATGACCTAGTTATTCCATTTCTAGGTATAATTCCCCTGGAAAAAAACTCTTCTAGATGTGTATCAGTAGACATTTTCACAGCAGCATTGTTCAAAATAATAAAAAACTGGAAACAATCCAAATGCCCATTGACAGGGAACAGATAGATGTGTGTACTATATTCATCGAAAGGCATAGCACATCTCTACGCAAGAAAGCTTCAGCTTACATAGATGAATCTTACAAACATAATGTTGAGTAATAACAAAAACAGGTTGTAAAAGACTACATTTAATGCGATTCCATTACATGAAGTTAAAAAACACCTATAACTAAATCATATATTATTGAGGTATATATAGACAGGCAATAAAATCATAAAACAAAGAAAAAGGATGCAAACAACAAAAAATTTGGTATTATAGTAATGCAGGGAGGGAGGGAGGGGGATATGACTGGGAAGGGCATATAGTTAGAAGGTAACAGTAATGATCTGTTCCTTAAGTTGGGTGGTAGGTACAAAGGTCATTCTTTAAACCATATGTGAAAGTTATAGAGACTTTTTTCTATGGGTATAACTCAAAAAATGAAAAAAAAAAAGTCTATGGCAAAATACAGAAAAAATATGTTTTCAAGATATTTTATAAGTTCAGTTACTCTTTCCTGTCCTTCAACTTCTACAACCATCTTATTTTTCCACTTTATTAACATATAAAGTATTATGCTACTGCCTTCATTGCCTTTTCAAGATGTTTACTATTCAACATTGTTTAACTTTCCTATATTCTAAATTGTTAACAATTTGCATCATCCTCAGATCTGTCTGGGGAATATTTTAGAGAGGAGTAAATGAAACCCAGGGCTTAAAAACATAGTGCGTCAAAAAGACAGAAGAGAGCTCAATTTAGGACCTGAGACTTTAATTCTCAAGTCCTGTTTTATTTAATATCTACATTATGCTGCTTTCCCCAAGTGACTTGGGCCTTCATAGTCTACCTATTTTCTAGAGGCTCCATTGTGTAACTCAGGATGGTTACCAAGAAGTGATGGAAACCACAAATCTCAATAAAAAGATGCTGGTGTGCAGGCAGGCACTAGAGTCAACACAACACCTTGCAGACCCCAGGCTGACAAGAGGTCAACAGTGACATTTTAGCATAGCTTTTCCAAAATCCTTCATACGGCCTTACTCTTTCAGGTAAGAAAGTCCAGTCATCCCAACCATTTTTACATTGAAGATTTCAGGATTTTTATGCAGAACAAATTATTGAAAGGTAGTAGTCATATAGATGACATATAACTTTTAAAGAAAAATAAAGCTATAATTTAATGCTTCTGATGGTACTTAAGACAATTCAAAACTTTTCTATTCAATTTAAACCTATAAAAAGACTTGAAATAGTGAGAGGAAAAATACATGTATATAAACACACAAACATACACACACACACACACACACAGGTACATACACGGATGTATACTGTAACATTGTTTGTAATGGCAACAAAAGAGTTAATCAAAATTCCCTTAACAGGGGTGTGGTTAATTATATTATGGTATATCCATTTAGCACTAGAAAGAATGAAATAGATTTAACATGGAAAGACATCCATGATACATGTTTAAGAGCCATAATTTGTGTACACACACACATACTCACATGTGTTTTACAAATTAGCATGCTACTCAAAATTTTTAAAAACAAAAGATTATGCAGTTCTATTTACAAGTAAATTGTTAGCTTCCAGAAAGTATAAAAAATATATCAAAAGTAAACAAAAGATTAGCACCTGTCCTAATAGCACAGAGCAACTTGACAATTTCTGGCAGGAATCTACTTCCCTGAGAACTGTATCTGTTTGAAGTATTTACAAAATTGTTTAATGAAAGAAGAACACAAGTGTTAAAGTATAAGGTGCTTTTTTTAAAAACTAGGAAAAAGAACCCTTATTTCAAAATAACCATGTTAATGTCTTAAGAGTGGATGAAAATTCTGGAGAATATGAAACATGGGATAGGGTTTGGTATTTTGAAACTTTTTGCTATTTTTCCCATTTTAGACTAGATATAATGCTCTATTATATTTTCATAAACTCTCAATGTTATTTAGCTTTTGAGGTCGGCTCTCTGAAATTAGATCTGAGCCAATTATAGTTTTTCTAAGGTAAAATAAAAAAAATTATTACCCATTTTAGAAAAGCTGAAGTGTGGAGAAAAAAAGTTGAATTAAATTTGGATGATCACAGAAAGCCAAGAAAGGTCCCATATTTGAACAAGGGCAGTGGGAGAAATAAATTGACGGGATTAAACAGTGGACGGAGGTTGGAACATAGCCTTTCTGTTTCTTAGACGAGGACACAGATGCCCCAGCAGAGCTAGGACATAAGGGGGGCCCTTTGCATCTTGCCTGGGGTTCTTTCCATCACACCTATTGCCCTTCTCCATCTAGAGCTACCTCTTTACGTGCCTGTGTTCCCCGCTAGGCTCATGACAGATCTCAGGAGAAAGGCCAGACACAGCGGTCCTGTGTGAAGACCCACCTGCCCAGCTGCTTTTGGCTTCATTCGTATGTAACTGAGGGCAGGGACTATTTGGCCATTATGGGCTTCTTCTCACGTTCCAAGTCCCATAATCACCTCCTTAGCAATAGAATTTATTGGCATCTTTGTTGTCCTTCTTAGAGCAGTGGTTCCGAATATGGGTGATCATCCACATTTTCTAGGGAGGTTTCTTCAGATTCTTGGGTTCTGCCCCTACAACTCTTAAGGAAGGGGTGAAGACAGGGAGGTGAGGCCATGTACAGAAACCTCTGTTTTTCTTAAAGCACTAGTCTTGACTGATCCACTGTGACTTAAGGAGGTCAGAGTTTGGAAAGGTGCAGTGGGGGACTAGAGGTGAAGCATACATCATGGGGGAGGGAGAAAGCAACAAGGCAGCTACTGCTCCATGGGAGACGCAGGTCAGACCGGCTTCCTATGCGGGTGAGGTGGGTGCTGTGATCTCTGGCACACTGGGAAGACTCTTTTGCCTCAAAGTGTCTCTCACTAGCATTTGACAAATGCCTGAAATTCCATCATTGTGATTTCATTCCTTCCTTAAAGTTGTGTCATTTGTTAAAATAGAAATACCCCACAGTATTCAACTGTTAACCATTCCCTGCGGAAGCATAAATTCATTTGCTGCTTTTTAATGGGCCACTGAAAACAAAGCAGATTTATGGAGGGCATTGCATCCCTTGTTTTGGCAGAAGGGAAGGTGCCAGAACAAAAAGGTCATGACTCAATATGGTGAATTTTGCAACTTGCCTCGGGCTAGCCTTAGGGCAGTACTTACGGAGCTATTGTGTATCCTGTGTCAGGGATGAGACTTGACCCACTGGAAATGTGAATTTGCATAAGAAAGAACAATCCGATGATGCACTGGACTGCCCCCTCGCCCACATTATTCTTTACCATTTTCTGACCTCCTGGCATACTCTTTAGCACCTGCTATAGTCAATTCTTTCTTAATTATTTCATATATCTATCTGCATCATGTCTCCCCAGCTGGATGCAAGCTCCTTGGAGGTCAGGAAGAACATACGATTTCTCTTCCCTCTGCCTGAGCACCTGATGGAGCACTGAACAAATACCAGGCCCCCAGCATACATTCATCGATACACCCTATAAGCAGGTAATAGTGAGGAGAAACATTTTTATTGCCTTCTCTTTATGACCTTCCATTTTTGATCACTGAACCCTACTTACCTCTCAGGTTTTTCTTCTTTCCAGTTAACTGTCCTTCCCAAATTAAGAATCTTTTTTCAGTAGTCTATTTTTGTGGGTTTTACAAAAAAAAGTATTGACATGAAATTAGCACTGAGTGTTTGGGAAAATATCCTTGGATCCCAAGTATATTTGAGGGAACTGATGTTTTACTGATGTTTTCCTTGATTTATGGTTAAAAGTGGTTTTTATAAAGAATGATATTGGGAAATAGTGATCAAAAAAGCAAAGATTAAAATCCATAAATGCTAGTTTAAAACTTTAAAAAAAATAACTAAGGGCTTCTATGCCCAACATTTTTATCATCTACACTAAAATATTTTATTTATCATTAATCAAAAAACTATACCCCAAATTACCTTTTCTTAAAATAATATGTAATTATTAAACATGGAATGTAGCTAGGGTGCAGAAAAATCAGTGGACATACTTGGATTCACACACATAGGTAATGCCAGAGGTGGTACAGTCTCAGTTTCCAGATCTTTGAGAATACTTACCTGGTACTTCTAAGAGAGGCATTAAAAACTCCAGTTAACATTTCTGACTGTCTGGATTCTGAGGTATCTGGCCCTTTGTATGAATTAAATTAATCTAGTTTTCCTATGTGTGTTTCACCTTTTCTATTCCTACTAGTAGGATGAAAGGATTTAAATGTTTAGTCTCCACCCAAAATGACAACTGTTTTTAACACAAGGAAAAGAAATTCATGTGATTTTATTTCTAGGGGGCCCTTTTAATTTTTAAAAAGCACTCGGTTCTCAACTGTTAATGTGGGATGATACTGCCCTTTTTCCTATGTTATGTAATAACTGATTTCCAGGAGTGACAATTCCCAAATCTATTGTTAAGGCACCCATTGTATCTAAGAGGGGCCAGAATTCTTAAAAAACAAAAACTTAGATTTGGACTGTGTCTAATGTTACAGCTCGCACTCCATGAATTACAGGGAATCCAATACCTCAAGGAGACCTCTGGACTTGAATCTTACCTATGAGTCTCAGCCATTCTTTTCTTACAGGAAAATACTCTAGTGAGTGGTCACTTAATTTTGAGGCCATAATTAGTCAAATATTTCTCTTCCGTTCCATAACACACTTCTCTTGTTTTTAATTCAAAGAAGCCACTGAGTACACCTTGAATGGAGTGTGGGAGACAGGTTTGCAAGAATAAAAGCAATTATTTAAGTACTTAGCAGATACCTAGCCCTTTCTTTATAATACATGAAAAATCTGAGGTTCAGATTAATCAACCTTTACTGAGTACCTATCAAGAAGATGAAGTAACTCATGCAGGATTGCAGAAATAAGTAATAGAGCTGGAATTTGAACCACAGTCTCTAAATTCCAAGATTTTATCCTTTTGATCACAGTGATTCTGCCTTTGGACCATACGTAGGAGGCAAGTTTCTTGAACAGTTAGAATATCACAAACTGAAGGATCAGACTTTCAAATACACCTGATTCCTGTAACAATCATAACAAATTGCAAAAGCTATCCTCCCTAGAGTCACACCCCTTTGCAGGGTAATTTTGCTGCCCCTCCTCCCTTCTGAAGCTGCACTGGCCCGGTGATTTGCTTTGACCAATGGAATGAGGTGGAAATAAAGTTGTTCCAAGCTTGGGTCTTAAGAGTTATGCATGCTTCTGCTGGTTCTTTTGGAACTCTGCTGCTACTGTGTGAAAAAACTCAGGACAGTCTTCTGGATGATGAGACCTGGCTGTCACCCTTAATTGCTACAGCCAACTAGCCAGCTGACAGCAGATACATTGAATGAGCCCAGCTGAGATCAGTTGAGCCTGGCCAGATCAGCAGAACTGCCCAGCTGACCTGTACACTCATGAGGAATAATAAATAGTTGTTATTCTAAAGCCACTAAATGTTGGGGTGCTTTGTCATAGAGCAAATACTAACTGATGCAACTGTCAAACTATCAAACCACTTTGAGTAAGCAGAGAAAATGAAAGAAAAGGTTGTTTGTACAAGATGGGCCCCAACATGGAAAAAGCTTGTTGATATTAAGAGAAATGCTCAACAAATCATTAATTATCTGACTTAAATTTGCAAAATAAGGCTGAAACATGTGACCTGATCCATTTAAGAACTTGCAAGGTGCTTCGGTATATGTAATAAATTTATGAACATGAACAATTATATATTTAAAAATCTACATCAAGAAAGTAAAGTTCTTTTAATTGTGGGATTTAATTCGTACTGAATCATAGAAAAACTAGTTTTTAAAAAAAAAGTCCTTTGAAGAGGTAGAACCTTAGTTTTATATCACGGCTTTCACAGTTAGTATTCTCTTTAAGAAGAAGCCAAAGATACATAAAGAGATCAGAAAATAGAAGCAATGAACTTATTTCTAAAACCCAAGAATTTGTCAAGACATGAGAAGCTTGTTCTTCTTCAGACAGTTATTCTAATGTACCTTAACCCCAAATCCCTAAGAGGTTCAAGTAGTTGATGAGTGACTCTGACAGAGGAACTTGTGTGGGGGTATGTGGAGGGTCGAGGTGGGGAAGAGGGCCAGATAGGAAGCACTCGTTTTTTGTTTTTTGAGACAGGGTCTCACTCTGTTGCCCCAGCTAGAGTGCAGTGGTATCATCATACCTCACTGCAACCTCACACTCCTGGGCTCAAGCGATCCTGCTTCAGCCTCCTGAGTAGCTGGGACTACAGGCACATGCTACCACGCCAGGCTAATTTTTTCTTTCTTTTCCCTTTCGTCTTCTTTTTTTTTTTGTAGAGACGGGGGTCTGGCTTGCTCTTGCTCAGGCTGGTCTTGAACTTCTGACCTCAAGCAATCCTCCCGTGTTGACCTCCCACAGTGCTAGGATTACAGGCTCAAGCCACAGCTCCAGACTGGCCAAAGCACTTGTTTTTTAACAAAACATCCAGCACGTATGCATTTTTCAGTTCCTCTTCAACCTTATGGCCAAAACATAAATTTGATAATGGTACCAAAGGTTAAAGCCTCCGTTACCTAACTATGATTACTTAGTTTGAAAGTTAAGATCAGTTTGAGAACTATGGGTTAGTGAAGAAGAATTATGAGTTGGGTGGTATGGCACAATGGACAGAGCTCTAAAGCGGGAATCTTTGGCCTCTAGGAGTTGTCTAATCTTCAACCACATCACTGAAAATCATAGCTAGCATTTCATGAGTGCTTTATTAGTGCCAAACACTTCCATGCAGTTCACGTGCATCATTTCATTGTGCCCATTTTTAAAGTGAGGGAACTGAGGGTTTATAAGGTTATGAATTTGGTCAAAGTCTCACAGCTGTTAAACCAGGGAATCTGACTGCAGAGTCCTAATTCTTACCCACAACACTAATTGTACTTGACCTTAGTTTCCTCATATGAAAAGTGAGGATTGGGTATAAGACTAGCTGCAGCTGGAATCCTAAGATTCTATGACAATGACAGGAGCATACTCTCTAGTCCTTTGTGTATTAGGTACGTTGATGAGGACTGGCACCTTTCCCTAAAAAGGAATGCCTCTGGGGTATATGCTAACATTAATCACTGTGTCTATTCTTTTGTTTCTATATGCAGATACAGAAATGGTGAGGCTAGTTTGGGAAACAAGTCTATTGCCCACAAGCAGTCAGCCTGGGTAGTTCACCACCTCCCAGCAAAGGGCTGGGTGCCTTTGGGCTTTCTCTTCAGTTCCTGGAAGAGTAGGCACTAAGTAAATGTTGAATGAATTAATAAATATTCCACAGCCTCTGCTGGAAAGAGCCTAAAAATTGATAGAATTGTTTTTAATGTGTCCTACAAATATTTTAAATGTAACATCCTTAGACCATAAACTCCACAAGGGCAAAGACAACATCGGCCTTATTCACTGCTGTATCCTCTGTATTAACAGCTTGAATTGTACCTCGCATATAGTAATTGCTCAATACAAGTGCTGTTCTCATTGTTGTTATTGGATTCACACAGTTCCGGTTTTTCCTTGGAGTAAAACATACGCGTTAAAGGCAAGGCCATGATATTTGCCTCTTCTTCCCTGTGGTTCTTTGTTCAAACAGCCAACCTAAATTGAGTACCTTAAGGGCAAGGTACTGTAGTGAAAACATTCCTTGTCATTAAGGAGACTGGATCTACTTCAAGAGAGAAATTAGAAATATATGAGGAAAACTATTAATTCAATAACCATTTATTGGGTACATGCCTACTATGTGCTAATGACTGAGTTAAGTATAAAGAATTATGTGATCAGCAGTTGCCAGAGGATACCATCAGATGAGGGGGAGGGTGCTATGGGCTGGACTAGGTAAGGAAAATGTACGAAGTAAGTGGCACTAAACTGGTCTAGAACTTTATACATTGTTAAAAGCAGAGAGGAACCTGAATTCCAGACTGCAATGGTCTTCAGCTATGTCACCTGGCACACTGGTATGCTGTGATCAAGTTTTGGACTTGTGGCAAGGAATCTGTTAGTTATAATCATTTATATATTTTTATTGAAAAGTATAAACATTGCCAGCTAAGATTGTGATTTACTGTAATCCTTATGAAAAGTAATTTAGAAATATCTGTTAAAATTTTAAATACACATATCCTTGACTCAGCAGCCCTACTTTGGTGTTAGAAACGTAGTTGCCATTTGTAAGCACCTATAGAAAAGGGTGTCTATTCTAGCCTTGTTTGTAGAGGCAAATATCATGAAACTACCTGAGTAGAATACTGCACAACTATTTAAAAGAATGAGATCCACATCTGTTGATCTGGAAGGGTGTTCAGGGGGTGCTTGTTAGATAAGCTGCACAGAAATGGGTATATGATGATCCCATTCTTGGGCAGATGCAGTGGCTAATGCCTGTAATCCCAGCACTGTGGGAGGCCAAGGCAGGAGGATCTCTTGAGGCTAGGAGTTCAAGAACAGGCTGGGCAACACAGCAAGACCCCATCTCCACTTATGCCTGTAGTCCAGCTACTTGAGAGGCTGAGGCAAGAGGATCTCTTGAGCCCAGGAATTTGAGGTGACAGTGAGCTATGATCATGCCACTGTACTCCAGCCTAGGTGATAGACCAAGATTCTGTCTCTTAAAAAAAGAAAAAAAAAAAAAGATGATCCCATTCTTTTATAAAAGCAAACAACCCAGGATGCCTCATGTGTGTCTATGCCTCGTATGCCTGCACTGATTACAGAGAAATGTGGCGGATACGGGGAGACAGGCAGGAAGGAAAGAAAGAGGACAGAAGAGGTGATGGGAAGAAGTTTATTAACTTTTTTGGTATAAATTTACTGAAGGGAATGAGCACGTTATTTTTGTAAATTCTGAAGAGGCATTTGCAAAAAAAAAAAAAAATAGTAATAATAATAAAAGAGCCCATTTGCAGACTATCCCTATAATGCTCACTTGCATTCAGGTAAGCTTTCTTGGATAAAATAGATTAGGGTAGAGCTGCATAAAATTGTATACAACCCAAATCCTCCAAGGGTTCTGGAGAGTTCATGTGGCTACTCACCTTGTATCATCTGGCACATGGGTTGTGGCAGAGAGAAGATGGAGAACCCCTATGCTATGAGCAACAGAACCAGAGACGGTTTTTGATTAGGGGAACATTATCGAAGGCAGTGTTCTAAGAAGATTAATCTGGCAGTAGGCTGCAGAATGGATTAAGAAGGGAGAAGGGAAAACTAGGAAAACAATTAGGAGACTACTGATAAGAATAATAAGAGTTTGCACCAGGGTGTGGCTAGTCTTTTCCTGTTGTGCTGGCTTCTCATGGAAGAGAAACTTAATTCCCTCCTGGCTTCCAGCCTTTGTACTTTACTCCTAACCCAGTCTGAAGGTCTTTGTGGTCTCAGAAGTATGTTTCTTCTTATCTGCTTTAATATTTTAATGTAAATTTCAGATTTAGGGCTTCTTTCTTTTTAAATTATAAACTAATCACTAGTTACACTGTTCCATTTAGAATTTCACTAATTTCTCTGGCTTTGATATTTGAGAATGTTTATATGTTTTCAGGACCGGCCTCAATAACAACCATTCATGTATTTATGATATTCTGTTCTCTCTCTTCTACCCTAGTTGACATGACAACACAAACTACTCTCCCCCACCCCATTTTAAGATTATCATCTCCTAATTCTCCAGCTATTCATTCAGGATCTTTTGTGGCTGCTCCCTTTGGACGCCTTCCAGAGCCCTGTCCTTGGTCCTCCCCTCTTTTTTTCCTGAACACTAGAGCTGTTCATTCTTAAATGACCTCATCTATTTTCTTGCTTTAGCAAATACCTACTTACCTTGCATTTTCTCTTTTCTGTGACCATCTCTGCCATATTAGGTTGAACTTTCGTACAACTCTTAGTAGAAGAAATAAACTTATCCTAAACTAAACCTTTTGAATTGCTGCTATACACTATAGACAGAATGAGTCAAACCTATATATAAAGTCATATCTTAAAACATAAATAAGCAGAAGACAGATAATTTAGAAATCCAGGCAAAAACAAGACACCTCTCCTCTCTTCAGAACCATGGGCAAATAGATTTCTTGTCTGATTTTCTGGGTAAGTCAATACAAATGTACACATTAGACTCATCTGCTAGAATAATCTCAATTCTTATATAAGAGAAACATAAAGAAGAAAGCTTCTTCTACGAAAGGTTCTATTTACTACAAGTTACTATCTTGAGCAAGATTTTAAAAACCAACCAAACAAAACCCCTCCAAAACCCTTCATTTCTAAGCTTTGGCTACCCTAATTTGTTAAATGGTAAATGTACCAGAGTTGTTCTAGGAAACTGAAAAGAAATCCATTTCTTAGTCTTACAGTAAATTTAAAGACTAACAATTGAAAATACATTTTTTTTTTTTATGTATACTTTCTCTTTGTATACCTTAAGCACCTATCAGTCTTAACACTGATTTCCTATCTGGGGAAGATAACAGGGGCTATCATTCCTTTTAGTGCTAGTCACTATCTGCTGACATTTCCCTTTCCCTGGACAGAATAGAAGTGCAATCCATTTCTACACATCTTCTTGGTTTATATGTCGAGTTTTATTTATTCAGGTATTCCACATGTATTTACTGAGGTCTTACTATGTGCTAGACACATTTCTAGGTGCTGAGATACAGGAGTAAGCAAAGCAGATAATATCACTGTTCTCATGGAGCTTATGTAGCAGGTGAGCAGACAAGACACAAATAATTAGATACATGATGTCCAGGGGAAGGGAACAGTGAATGAAAGATGCTGCCATTTCAGGTAGAGCAGTCAGAGGTCTCTCTCATACAGCTGACATTTAAGTGGAGATCTAAACAAAGTGAGAGAATGAACCACTTTGTTCTTTCTGGAGAAAGAACATTCCAGGCAAAAATTCCTCACATTTGGGCTCATATATTGGAATACCTAGACAGAGGACTACATTTCTCATAGAGAATAAGGAGATATTCTTAAGCGACCAGAAGGAAAAAAAGTCTTATGCCTAGCGCACACAACCTGAGGTCACAGTGAAAGTTGTGTTTTCTCCTTATCTTGCATTGTATGTCTGGATGACGGTATGCACATTACTTTCCTTCAACAGTAACTGAAGTCTCCTGTTGGCTCATTCCCAACTTCTCAGTCCTCATCTAGTCAACTCATTCTTTCCAGCTTTTCCTTCTTTTGTCTCAGACTCCTTGTTACCCCTTTTCTGATTCCAAATAGCTGAATCAATTCTTACTTCCCATTCATCCACACACTTTCCTCCATGAAGTTTCTGTGATGCCTTCCCAGGAATGAGCTTGAGATTGTTCAGGTGCACATTTCAAAAAGCAAACTGGGAGGAGGGAGAAATGGGTACAAAGATCACCAGAGTGCTCTCTCTTTGAGGTTGAGGTTTTAATCTTCACCTCTGCATGCCCAGTGCCTAGCTTGATAAATGTTTGTTGCTGCAAGTACAATTAGAAGGACCTTTGAGATCATCTAGTTCACCTCCCACTCCACCCATCTCAAGAATTCTTTCCTAGAACATGTCTTTGTAGCTCTTCCGCTTGTGAACACAACAATGTAGGCTGCTTATATATTTCCCAGTTTCCATACAGAAACACTTACAGACATACAAAAATCAAATTGACCCAGTCACTAGAATTGAAATTTAGAATTTTCATTTCTTTTTTCATGGGTTTCTAACTTTTCCCTCTGGCTTCCTTATTTACTGTGTTTTCTCTTTGTAAGCCGTGGTACACCCCCAAAGCACTGTGCAGCTCTGTTAAATGACATTATCAATTAAAGGGTCACTCATCCCTAATATACTGAATTAGAAATTACTTCGCCTATTTTTCTTTCCTTTCCTTTAAAAATATTTCTTCTTAGATTATATTAAAAATCTAGTACGCAGAGACTGCACTAACACCAGCCCATGATACATGTTACCTAATAGAAAAATCTGCCAGCTTTCCAGCTAACAGAACAAACTAGGAGATTTCAGGCTAATAAAACACAGTGAAAAAAACCCCCAAGTTAGCAATAAAGCACACCTGCCATGCTAGATGGCTCTTTAGCCCCTTATTTTTAGCTATTAAAAACTTATAAATCATCTTTTGGGGAAAAAGAATAAGTATTCAAGAAAACTGTTTTTAGTACAATTCACAAGAAACCTAAAGTTCTCAAGTAAGCTATTCTCACAAAGAAATCCTCTCAAAGAATTTTAGCACTAACAGAATGGTTACAAAAGGTATATATCCTATGTTTTACACCACTGCATGTATCTTCCTGATTTCAAAGACCAGGATCCATTCTAATCCTTGCATTTCATAAATAAACATGATTAAATTTAGAAAACAGTAGTAACAACTAAAATTCACTTAATTTTTTAAAGTACTGTCAGTAACAGCAGAGATTTTCTTTTTAGGTTATGAGAAATGAAAGTGGAAAATGACTCTCAGTTAAAACTATTTTATGGGCGTAAATAATTTTAGTGTACTTGAGTTATTCTTGCCATAATGATTGTCAGATAGTTTATTCCCTGACACTGAAGAACTGGAATGGGAAATTAAGCCATTTTGCAGATTGTTATGAGAATTTACATTATATTTATTTTATATCTGCTATCACCAAAGTTCCTTCAAGTCAAGCAAGTCAAAGCCAAAGGCGGGCCCACCTTACTTAAACATAAAATAAACACTTATGAAAAAAATCAGGATTAGAGGTGAGAGTAATCTCTATTTTTTTCTGTACCATGTCAAGAAAAGAGAATATATAAGCTGCTACCATAAAGTTCCTTTTTTTTTTTGAAACAGGGTCTCGCTCTGTCGCCCCAGCTAGAGTGTAGTGTCATCATTATAGCTCACTGCAACCTCAAACTCCTGGGCTCAAGTCAGCCTCCACGCCTGGCTAATTTTTCTATTTTTAGTAGAGACAGGGTCTCTACTCTTGCTCAGGCCGGTCTCAAACTCCTAAACTCAAGCAAGCCTCCCAAAGTGTTAGGATTACAGGCGTGAGCCACCGTGCTGGCCTTCAAGTTCTTTAATACCTTAAAACACAAATCAGAACTTAAACCACTGAGCATCATCCATTTGAAAGTAGTCACCCTGGGAGGCCATGCACTTATTCCAGGCATATTCGAAACAGAATTAATCATTTTCTGTAGAAACACCTATGTGGGTTACTTTATTAATAAATACCCTCAATGAAAACAAAATGTCATAATTTGAGAGAGGACTGAATTTCTAAGTATCTGGAAATGCTCAAATCATTTGGAGTCACACAAATAAGGTAAGTGATCAAGCTAAGGAATAAATACATTTACTGATTAAGCGAGAACATTTTAGGAGTTACTACAGTGTAATGAGTCCAATTTTCTTGTATGGTTTACAAGGTGGCTCTGAAGGCATTTTCAAAAGAGGAATAATATCCATAGCCTCCCAAGGTGGAGGCTTAGAAATACAAAATCCATTTTGGGTTTTCTGTTTTTTTTTTTTTTTTTTTAAATCAATCTATTTAGTCCTTAATAAACCCAGCTGGATTCTAGATGACTAATTTCATGAAATGTTCTAATTAACATTTTTAAAGTTTCTGTCTAAGAAAGCTGCCTACAAACTGATGTTTTACATTGGTATGTTTACCAACTTAAACTGCCATTTATTACTTCTATGCTTGACTCTGTTACATACAAAAAGAGATGTGTAACTTTATTTTAATCCATCAAATTTGTTTTACTGAAGTTTTTTTTCAAACACTTGATTAATAAAGAAAAAAGTTATTAATAGTAAATGTAGTTAAGTTTCATAATCCTCCCAAATTTATACACTTAGGATAAATTTTGGTATTCAGTATACCCAAAAGCTCTTTTTCATACAGCTTCACTAAATATAATAAATGTGAAAAAAATGTAAAGCTGATAATTTCATTCTCTTTTCAGGCAAATTAAAGTCTCTTAATGACAAAGAATCTTTCTGTACTTGATTTTATAAGAATACTACACAATAAAAAATAGTAGAAAGGGGCTCTTCTAGCATTTACTGATAAAAAGATAACAATGTTGAAGTGATCAAACATGGCTGTTCAAATTAAATGGTATTATCTGAGATGTAACAAAATGCATCATAAAGCTTTGTTGAGGGAGCTACAAAAAAACTAAAACTGAAAAGAAAAAATCAACGTAAAGATAATTATCTTGACACTTAAAGGCTTTAAATATAGTAGTCCTTAGGAAACTGAGATCCATGGCCCTTCAGGGATTGCATACAGTAGGCACTAAGAAATTCTTAGTGCTTGATAATAGGAAATACCTACACCAGTCACAGATGTCATAACACACTTAGCCAATGAGGGTCATGCTGGTTTGAGCTGAGTGTACTTGGCAGAGCTTTAAAAATTCCACCTTGCATTTTTATAATGCTTTTTAATTTTCAAAGTAAACACACATGCACAAATCCTGTCAGGCAAAAATGCTCTTGCTTTTTTACAGAAGTGGAAACTGACAAAAAGCAACTAGTACACAAATATAAACAAAAGAACAGAGGCTTGATCCTATTTCTCCTGTATATAGCGTTTAAAGATTCAGTGTTGACAAATAAAAATTATTAAAGATGCATGAGGAATTTCTAACACCAAATATTAAATACTTCCCTTCAGATCAGTATTAAGGTTTCCTGGCTATTCTTTTCTCTTTTGCTCTTTAAATGCCTCACGTTTTCCTACCCGTAAAACAGCTGCCTTTTGTCCTACATGGATATTGACAGAATCAGAAACTTAACACAGAAACTAGAATAAAAACTTTCATAGGATTAAGAGATTTAAATGAGATGAATGCGTGCAAAGTGCTTAGTGTAGGGCTGCCACGTAATTAGTGCTCAATCATTATTAGGCAAAAAATAGTCACGAAATTTACAGGGAAGCGTATAGACACTGTATGTTTTATTATAAAAATCTAAAATGTGTCAAGGTAACTTTTTTAAAACATCTGACTAGTCTGCATTATATCAGTCAACTATTTGTTTCATATCTCTAGAAGAGACCTAGATGATTAGAGAAGCCTGCTGGGAAGCTTAGATAATGGAGAATTGGAATATTCAACCTGGCTACATCACTAATTAATTCTGCAGTCTTTCCCTAAACACTTTCTATGGGTCTCAATTTCTCATCTTGAAGCAGATGAACTCTCAAGTTCTTTTATGCTCTAATCTAAAATACCTAACATAGAAAGCAACCTCTGGGAGTCCCACCTCTCAGGTTCTAACAACAGCAATAGTTACCTTTGCTTTTTTTATGTGCCACCAACTACATTATTTTAAATCCTTACAAAAATACCAAATCTGGGCTCATTCTTGTTTTCTTTTGATAATGTACAAAGAATATGTCAAAGAACCAACTTCAGTATACCATTCTCTACCCCAATTACTTCCCTTATCAAATTGATAGGTTGAGGATTATAGAATTTTAGAAACACACACACACACAGGTGTTTTCAGAACAATTCAGACATAGATGCAAAGAAAGTATTTTTCACTCCAAAATACCTAATTATCCAAGGTTATAGATTATCTTCCCTCAGCATTAGAATTCAGGTCTTGGATTTTTAGTTTAGTGTTTTTCTAGTATGAATAATACTATCGAAAAATACATCAAATTGTTTGGAAGGGATCTGAGGGTTAAAAAAGAAAAGGCACCAAATCTCACAATTTAAATCATCTTAAAATTAAGGAAGCCCCAATAATTATAAAACAAAACATTAAAACAACCACAACAACAACATAAAGTAAAATAGTGTCCACAACAAACTGGTAGAGCTTTAATGTTCAACATGTGACGATCATAAGGTCACAAGTCATAGCATTGCTCCAACCATCATGAAATAATAAATCAGGTACTAAATTATATGTCATTTCACAATAGATTTCAAAATTTGGCTATCAAATATACTTTCATAATAGCCAGGGCTAAATATTATTATGGACAATTATGAAATCAACTAGAATAAAGGCTAATTTTATTATAAAAGGAAATAAGTTAACACTTATTGCAACAAACCATATGTCTTAAACCCTGCATAGTTGAGTTGAACTCTCAAGTTATTAGTTACAAAAATAAAAATGCAAGGTAAAACGATGTATAAAACATCCACAACTATCATATCATTAAACCTTTTTCTCCCCTTTTGTATTTTTGGTGCCCCATGGTATGAATGAAAAAAAAATCTAAAATAAGAGGTACTTTCACTAAACTTGCATTATAGACACTATTAATCTTGTTGAAACATGCTAAAAAGAAAAAAATATTTTAAAGCACTCAATACTTGGGTTATTCTGAAAAAAGTATGTTTAAGCATGCAACTCTACCAGGATAAGTCATTAATATTTAAATTGGCCCAAACATACAATTAGGGGATGACACATTTGCATTCAAAATAATTGGATTTAAGGACTACATTGCAGTATCATTTAAATGACTATCTAGCGCTTGCAGAACCCCATAATTTACTTTGCATATGTACCATTAAGAATTTAATTTCCTTAATATTCCAGCAGAAAAATACATAACCCATGGAAACACGTTACCAAAGAAAAGGGTTGCTCGCCATAGTTGACAATGTATGTAAAAGTGCACTATGAAATATGAAATGGTTATATCAACATAAGACGTCATTACTTCAACTGCTTTCAAGTCATTAGGTTTCCATTAATTAAATAGCAGTTCATATGTGTTAAGTTCGTAAGTTCATATTCATGTTAAGTTCAAATCAAGTTCATGTTTGTCCCATTTTTAAATAATCATTTTTATAAAATACAATTTTAAATAAAAATGGGACAAACATGAACTTCATCTTAGCTGAAATAATCTAAAAGTAAAATGTGCATTGCATCCTTTTTTTGGTAGTAAAACATAGCAAGAGACAACAGAACTCCATAAACAATTAGGATTATATCGCCACAATTAGTTTTAGATTTCTACCTCAAAAGAAAGAAACTAAATTGTAATCCTGGGTGGTTCACTCCCTTGTACACAAATGTAGCCCTAATTCTCTCTTCTTAAACCTCTGAATTCATGACAATTGATCCAAATTGTTGGTTTTCAGAAATCTCTTGATATTTCTAAAACTCATCTCCACTATTCCACACCTCTGTTGCTCCTCCTTCTCCCCCCACCGCCCCCCAATTAATTCACAGACCACCACTGGAAATCCTCTATTTAGAGACATTTGAGATGGTTTTGAGGAATAAAGAAAGCAATGGGTCAAAATTAGGTGTTTGGGGGTTACGACCACTGTCAGCAACTAATTTTGAACAGCTATAAGATTGTATTTTTCTTAATATGTAAAAATTTTTTAAAAATCATCATCACAAGTCACACTCTAATCCAGTTCAGCATGGAAATGATCACACACAATTCAAAGGGAACACTCAATGAATCTTTTCTTTTTTAAAATGGGAGCTTTCCATAGGAATATTTTTATTTACTTGAAAAATACGAAACCCAAGTAGAATATGCCAGAAGAAAATGAGAGCAGTTGGCTTTCTGAAGCTACAGAAAAATAAGGAGGGCATGGGCTTTTAAACCCCTTCTGTAAAGGTCAATAAGTAATTGATTTATTTTTCGGTTATAGCTTAATTCAACAAAATATTTCTTGAAAGTTCTTTATGCCATAGGATTCACCAATACATATTTTCCCTGACTCAGAAATAATGGAAGCAAGTGCCCATTAATTTAGCAAATACCTGTAAATACTACATTACACAATTACTCTTGATGAAAATGTTACCAAGATGTCCTCAGAAGGGTAAACGTTATATTTGGCACAAACCTATTTTGCCTATTTAATTTGTTCACATAAATGTAGTACATAATGAGACCTCGCTGCTAATTAAAATTAGGTATAATCCTTAAAGTAAAAATATGTTTTAATACCTGTGCCCTAGACCTATTCTAAACTTAATGTAAATTAAGATTTCCTAACATAACTAGGCTATTTCAATCATCTGCAGGCCAGAGTAGATTAAGACTTACATAACTAACCAATTAATGCAGATGCTCTTTCACATTAGGCACAAACTAAAATAAACCCTTTTGATCCAGTCTCTCCTTCACTAGCATCTCAAAAGGTCCCTAAAGTGATGTCTACCCACATACTAATTTCACTATTAATACAATTTGCATTTAACCTATATTTTATGCAAGGTATATTTCAGAAAAAGTCTTTCATAAAATGTATAAGCATTCAATAATATATCGAAAGTGGTCAAACTAAAGTATCTAAAACACAGACAAAACCAAGACAGTACCATGAATATAAATTGTTACAAATTATAAAAATATAAGGGGAATAGCCAAAGAAACATCGTAAGAAGTAATTTCAATAAAATCTGACCACATGCTAGTCTCACATTTCTGTATTAGTCATTCCACACTAAATTGACACACCTGAATACACAGTATGTTTTAAAAGTTTCTTTCCTTTACTAATCATACAGCCATAACAAGGTATAGATTTTAAAACAGAGTTTTATCATAAAGCTTTAAAATAAGTAAATAAATATATGCCCCAAAGAAAATCTCCTTTAACATTCAAAAATCATTGAAACATCCATTGTCAGAACCTTCGGAAAGAAAGGAAAAAGAAAAAGTAGGAAGTAAAGAAAGTATCCATTAAAACGGGGGAAGGTTAAATCATCCTCAAAATAGAATCTCATCTTTATGTTTCCTTTTTCTGAGGAAACATCCAACATGATGTTAATGAGAAAAATAAGAAAGGGGCAGAATTTGCCTCACCCTGTGTTTGCGTAGGTCTTCAATTTCATTGCTTTATAAAATTAGACACAGATGTGATTAATGAAAGACGTTAAAACCTACATAAATTTTAGTAGCTTCATTAAGTGCCAATCGTCAGAGCCCTAGACTCCACCTAAGACTGAATTTACAAGTTCAGATTCATCCTGCATCACTTTCTCTCCGGTAATCCCACGCTTCAGGAAACAGACAACTTTTTAATACCAAAATTTCAACATAATCTCAATAAAAGCTCTAATTCCCCCTAAAACCATTTCCTTTTCTCTACTTTTCAGCGTTTCACCATTAATGCTGAAGTAAAACAATGTGGAAGATCAAATTATGCAGAAATATGCCTTCATCAACGTTATAAATTTGTGCGAAACTTACTGAATGTTAGTATTTAAAAAAGCATAAAGTTAGAATGGCTAGCTCATTTTACTTAAAGAATGGATTTCTTTATGTAAGGTTTCTCTCGTTTTCCTGTCAATGAACTTAAACCCTAAAAAGAAAATGCTTTACTGTGCTCAATCATGATATTCGCTAATTTTACAATTTAATGTGATAACTCGAGCTTGTGGTGCATTGACACATCTGAAGGAATTGCCTCCCCCCATACCCAGAGAATAAGGTGTTTTTTATTAAAAAACATTCTGATAAAAAGCAATTCTATGTTGCATTTTAAGAACTCAAATTACGATTTATGCTATTTTTTAATTTAAAAGGAATTCAACTGAAGTTATTAGTGGCATTTAATATTTTTATATCTAAAGTCATAAAGTCAGTATTCAATCAAGTTGCGGTCTCAACGTGTTAATTTATTTGCTGATCACTCAGGGTCATTGATCATAGCTTCTACTTGGCTAGAATCATATAACATATAGAGAAGAGAAAGCAACCAGTTTTAGTTATATCAAGGCTGTTGTTTGGAAACAATAGACTAATTCAGTGATGGTTTAAAAAGAAACATTGTTTCAATTTATTTGGATGAAGCTTTGTTCTGGGTAATCACAGTTCTCAGGGCTAAGTTAATGGCTTAAGGTATAAAATTTTCAAACATTAACAAATGATCCTGTATAAGGTATTACACCTTTTTGTTAGTACAGAGACTACTGATTATAATTCCAAATCACACATTGGCATAAAAATAATTATTTCATTGGATATTAAAGAACTTCTAAAGAGCCACGTCATCGCCTCGCCTACCTCCATAAGGTTGTTATGAGGCTCAAACTAAAAATACGTGAAGACACGTCATGTAATAAACTACAAAAGTTAAAGAATTAAAGTTATCTTTAATGATTTAAGGGTAACTGTGTTCATCTATGACATACTCCATATCCCAGATTTTACAGGGCTTAATGAAAGTTCATAGTGAATGGAAAATAAGTTTTGTTCCATGCCATTTTTTTTTATAGTAAGGAAAACGAAAACAATACCACGATGACTATCAGGACAAAATGCATTAATAATCCCCAAGAGTTTCCTAAAATGTATTATCTTTCTTTGTACAAATACATGTTTTATAAATCAACTTAATAGTTTCCTACAGATAGCTTAATCAAATCAACCATACTCAACTCTTTTAAGAAAACCAAGCACATGAATTCCATTGCCAAAAATTTGAGACTGAAAAATTTAAAACACAGCCTGTCTTTTAATACTGAAAACACAACAGCTTATGCAATAAGAAACATCTCAAGTCTCCTTACTGAAAACATTTTAACCCTTCAGTTCAGAAAGACAATGATAAAATGTTGTATTCTTCTAAACAAAGATAATTATTTAAATAATAGATTAGTAGGAAGTTTTCATTAAGACACATAATAACCAAGTTGTTTTTTCTTTTGATAGCAACTAAGCCTTTTAGAAAGATAGAACATAGTCTAAATCTGTGTCTAAATGTTTTCCCTAACAAGAAAAGCTTCCTATGTAAACAAGAAAGAAAAGAAACACCTCAGTATTAAGATACCTTTCATAGGACAAAGTATTTTAAAGAGAGTTAAATCTCAATGGCTAGTTAATGGGAATGACAAATATCACTAACATTTAAGAAAAAACTTGAAATGGTTATATACAAATAAATCGCTATGTGATTTTTTTTTTCAAAAAAAACCACACTAATTAATCTGTCATTCACTACAATCCGCATTTTTATATTTTCCTTCACACCTAAAAAGGACATATAGTCTAGCACTTTTCTGAATTGGTGATGGGGGTATAGGGTAGAGAACTTAACCTCTGCCAACACAGATATCTAAATTTAGAATTTTTTCTGATAATTCTATTTTAACAGAACTTTATGAGATCAGACAGAAATGTCAGTATACTTATAAACGACTGAGTAAAAATTAGAGAGAAAGCAAATAACTGAGAATTGAATCTTAACAATTTTGGCCATCAGTTATCTATTTTAGAACTTGCAGGAGCATTTGAAAGTAAAATTTTGTTTTGCACCATGTTGCCACTAATTCCTTTCTTAAAGACAATGATCAGCAGACACAACTTGTTTACCTTAGGTTGGGAACCCTGTGAGCAAAATCTATGTCTAATACTATGGTCTGGTACACTGTTCACTGCATTGCTTTAGCAATCTCAAAACGCAAATTCTTCAACAGAAGGTTCAGTTTGAAGAATAGGGCTCATTGTTAGAACTTCTAATTTTTAACCCTTTAATCTCAAGCTAACACTTCACAGATGTACCTATACAGCAGCACAACTTTTGGTTATGTAATTAAGGGTATTTTTTATTGTAATGTAAGAGCATATTCTAAAACAGCCAAATGAACATACACAAAAATATATCATCAGACGTTATACTCTCTTGAATTTATATAATTTTTACTTAAGACATGTCAGTGAGCAATACTATTTTAAAGTTTTTAAATGAAATCTTCACCACTGGTCAATGAGATACCGAATACCACTAGTTAAGGGAAAAACTTCTATATGGTTACATATAGATAAATTACTTAAGTTGTCTACAATGGCTACTTTGAAAAACCACTTAAACCTATTCATATGAAAAAGCACATGAATCTTTGGAGAACACATGCAAACAAATGTTTAAATCTATTAACCCATCTTAGATGTACCATTCTTAAGAAATAGAAAGCCATTGATCTTACCTTGAGTAGCCATTAGAAAAAACCGATCGACCAGGGAAGTTCAAAGTCCCCAAGGAAGTCAAGTTGTCATCTCCAGATCCTTGGCACCTATTCCAATTTTCTGAACCAACAGGAATTGGTGGAATGACATTAAAAATAGGCTTCTGATCCTGCTGTTGAGAAAGGGATGCTGTATTCATGTCATAGTGGTACATCTGTCCTCCTGAGGTACTCACGCCATGAACAGAAATGGCAGACATTTTGCCAATGTTTGCTCCAGAAAAGTTGGCCTGACAGTAAACTGGCCCTAGTTTCTCTTGTTTAATTACCCCAGGGGTGCAGAGTTCGATGAAATCTTCTTTTTCTGTTTTCACTTGGGGCAGTGGTACACTGCTGGGGCTTGATAAGATCAGATCTCCATTATCCTTAACTTTAGGTTTAGTGTCCGGTAAAATGAGAGGCTTACAGTCCTCACTGGAGTTTCCTTCCAAAAGGAATGGATCATCCTCTCCTTCCAAAGGAGAAAGCAAACAGTTTTCATCCATTAACAGTTCTGATCTCCATGGACTCTCACTCGTCTCTTTACCTGGGGACCCAGAAGAAAACTCCAAATCCTGCAAAATGTCCAAGGTGCTTTGGTCTGTGGTATATAACTTCACATTGCCACCATTGGTACCAGTCTGGCCCTTCAAATTTTGCTGTTCTGAAGATGAATCAGAGAGAGTTTTTGGAAACTCCTTCTCTGTGGGGACAGCAGAAGCAGCAGCAGATGCTGAACTCTTAGGGTTCTCTGGAACACTGGTCGACCTATTGAGGTTTGCGATGCTTTCTTCCAGAAGCCGAAAGTCTGTTTCCCCAGAGGAAAGGCTGATTTGGCCCTGCTGTGGGAATCCCAGGTCATTTCCCATCACTTTTGTTTCTGGCTCTCCCATATACAGTCCCATTGAGAGTGAAACTGCTTTGGACAGATCTGGCTGCTGCACATTGCTTACTGAACCTTTTGGAAAATCAACCAAAAGTCTTTGCTGCTTGGAGTCAGACTGAGAAGCAACAGCCAGTGACGGTGAAGATGCAGAAACCTTCGCAGTAGCTCCTCCCCTTAGGGTTTTATAGATATCCATCCCATTTCCCCTCTCCTGACTAAGCACACTGCTGGGGATTTCTTCTCTACTGGGAGGAGTTAATGATTCTTTGGAGTCCATAAGTTAATATCAGCTACAAAAAAAAAAAAGGGGGGAAAAACATAATAAGCTCTAAAGTCACATTATCTCTGTGATCCGATTAGTAAGAGACAGCCTGTTAAATGAACCTTTTAGTTAACTCCGAATCAAATTCTTTGTTATCGGAAGAGTAGTTTCTATCTTCCAGAATAAAAAGCCACGTCCCCTGCTCCCATTCAGTGTGCCACATTTAAAAGTACAATGCAGTCCATTTGCACAGCTGAGGACAAAATTGTTCCCAAACTAAGCATGGCTATTCATCCTGCCACTCACTGAACGTGTAGCTTTGTTAATCACAGACATTATAATTCATTACATCTGATTATTCTGAAGGTTCAAGTTGATGTCAAAGTATTTAATTTTTAAAAATGTGTGATCATTAAAATTCCTACCTTTTTACAATTGAGGCTGTTTGCTAATAACCCATACATTTAACATTTGATAAATACTATACTAGAATTTTCAATCTCCAATTATTCCCGAATTCCCCTCCTACCGGCTAGTCACACATCCAACCCTTTAAAATACAGCCTACTGGTAAACCATGCACAGTTTATCTGAAACATAAACAATGCTGATCTGCTTATTTTATTTGAAAAATAAACAATGCTGATCTGCTTATCTTCTAATAGGCTGGGAAAAGGCTCTTATTTTAACCCATATTTCTGACTTGGATATGCCTAATAGTACCTACCTCCAAATTTTGGATATATGATACATTGTATACAGGACAACCAAAATTTAGATTTAAAAAAGTAAGATAGACTGTGCAGTAACTTCTCACTACGGTTTTAGCTTATTTAAATATACCTTAAATATCGCTGTCTGATCCGTATAACTCACAATAACATCTAGATTAAGCTGCATTTATTTAAATTGCTTGAGACCCTCAATATAAAATACTGTTATATACTTCTAAGTTAAGATCTTTCCTTTCCAAATACCTCAGTACTGAAAAAGAAAAACCCAGAACTGTAAAATCACATTCACATAAATCAAAGCAAAACAGTATCCAGTAAAATGCTCAGAATAATTTTCTCTGCATTCTAAACCTTCACCTAGCCCAGTTCTGAGCCTATTCTCAAGAGATGATTAGGTTGCTAGTATATTGTTAATAATCAGGATGTTTTAAGAGAAGGGCAAAGATTTTGATAAACACATTTGGGACACTATAGTCAAATCCCACCCAATAAAAGGAAACTTTTCCTAT
Organism: Indri indri; assembly: GCA_004363605.1. NCBI lineage: Eukaryota > Metazoa > Chordata > Mammalia > Primates > Indriidae > Indri > Indri indri. Next base: position 94,373 of record RJWJ010001321.1, read on the forward strand.
ACGATGACGCTAAGAAACATAAATGTCACTGGCCCTCACTGAAAGGGGAATACAATGAAGGTGGAAAGAGGAGTGGGGATCTGTCACTACAAATCTCGAGGGTAAACTGCTCATCTACCCACTCTCCGCCGTGCTTTATCCGATAGCGATCTCTAAACGCAAGGTATCGAATGGAGACTAATGAATTTCCACGCCGCTTTGACAGCTGCCTTCAAACCCGAAACCAAAACGATACTTCCTAAAACGAAACCCTCCCTCAAGCTACATTATCCGCCCCCGTTTAGCAAATAACCCTGCCACACTAAGCCCCCCCCCACTATGAACCACGCCAGGGGGTCTTAAGTAGTATTACAGGGCTGCGACTATCAAGTCTGCAACCCCAAACATCAAACCAGCACTAGTTAAAAATCGCAGCACAAAACTATTACGGTTAGGGAGGGTCCTTTTCTAAAAAGCGCCACTTAGAAACGCAAGGCTCGAAATGATGTCAAACGCTAATGAACAAACCCTTGGGGGGTTGCTGGGGGCGGAGCGGGGGGTGCGGAAGAAAAAAAAAAGTGCGAGGTTAGGAGAGAAATGTGTCCAGACCTGTTGAGTTCTCCCTCCGACACGCCCACTTCTACCAGATAACGCCAGCCCTGGCCGAAGTCTCCGAGTGGCAGGCTGTCAGCCCTGCGCGTGCACCCTCTCTCACACCCCGCACGCCCCACAAACGAGGCGCGCGGGAGCCTCGACAGCAGCCCTGACCGCGCTCGGGCGCACTGGGGTGGAGTGGAAATATTTGGGCGAGTAGAATTCAGACGCGGCTTAGCGTTCACCATAAAAAGGGGTGTCGGGACGGCCCCCTTGGAAGGAAGAGAAAGGGGGACTTGGGGGGAAAAACAGACCAGGGTTCCCGCCGGGAACGAGAGGCTTGAAAGCCCCGGCAGCATGACAAGGCTCCCCTGGAAGTCCGAGCTCAGGTTCCTACCCCTGGGCTCGGCCGGGCGAAGGCAGCGGAGGGAGAGGAAGAGGCCAGCGCTGTCACCCGCGCGCTGCCCTTTCGTCACCATCACCCGGCCCTCGCCAGCCCCCACCCCCCACGGTCAATAAAAGTTTGCAGGCTCCCACAGCGGCCCCCGAATTGGCCTCCGGTACCCGCGGCACCTCGGTGAAGCGAGCCCCCACCCCTCCCCGCCTCTTACCTCGGGCAGCGGCGCCGCTCACCCGCCACCGTCCGCAGCTCCCACCGCAGCCGAGATAAACAACTTAGCGTGTGAAAGCAGGAGGAGCAGGAGGGAAATATTTTTTTCTAAAAAAAGGAAGTAAACAGCCGCCCCCTTCTCCACGGGGGGAGGGGAGAGCCCCTATTTAAGAAAGTCTCCCATTTCCCAACTGACAAACCAGCCCTCCGCCCCGCTGCGCGCTCGTCTCCGCAGGTCCGGGCTCCCAGGCGCGCGTCCCCTGTCCCGGCGCCCCGCTGCTTCGGCCGCTCCGGCTGCCGCTTCTCCTTCCACCCACTGAGTCCGTCCCCGACGGGCGGGCGGTGACTCGACTCGGGCTCCAGTCACAGACACGAGCTCGCAAAATGGAGGAGGCGGCGGCGGAGGGGAGGGAGCACGGACACGGGAAAGGGCCGCCCGGCCTGGGCGAGCAAGCGGGACCGAGCGGGGGGCGGGTGGAGGCGGCGCCACGGCGCGCACACACTCGCACACACCCGCTCCCACTCCACCCCCGGCCGCTCCCCGCCCGAGGGGCCGCGCAGCGGCCGCGGGGAACGGTGCAACCTGTTGGCGACGCTTGGCAACTGCAGGGGCGCCCGCAGCCCCCGCCCTCATGCCCTCCGCGCGGGCCCGCCAGCCGGGTCCCGACGGCGCCTGCACGCCCGCCGCCCTAGGCATTGCCGCCCGCAAGGCGCGCGGGGCTTCTCCTCGGCCCCCACCCCAGGAAAAAGAAAGTGAGGAGGAGGCGGGGGCCGACCTGGTCTCTTTGGGGCGGTTTCAAGAGGGAAACCGAGTTTCTCTAGTTTCTCTTCTGGCAGCCTCCTTGCCGCCCCCGCCCAGCTCCTCGGCTCGGTCCCACTTTGGAGCTCGCCCTCTCCCTCAGCTGCAAGCTCCGGGTGACAGCGGGCGGTCAGGAGAGCCGGGGCGCGGCCCGCAGCAGAGCTGCGGGGTGGTCCGCGCCGCCGCCCCGGGGCCGAGTTGCGCGAAGTGTGTCACTTCGAAAGGGGCTACAGGGTTTGCACGGAAACGGTGCCGCAGCGTCTCGGCAGCGCTCGGGGCTGGTCAGCCAGACACACCCTCTGGGGAAGCTTAAAGGAGGAGAGGGTAGAAGAGGGGGTCAGCGCATACGTACTCTGGGCCCGGGGGGCAGTCGCGTGCTGGCAGGCCCCCCACCCCCGCATCGTCTGGGCTGCCCGGTCTGCAACCGCCGCCGCCGCCCTCTTGAGAGAGAAGTTGCAAAGCAGAACCCACCCTCCCCCGCGCCCCGACCGTCCCCCACCCTCTTCCCCGAGTCTGCGAGGCGGCGGCGGCAGGAGGCGCCGCCTGCCAAGTTCAACCCCCACCCCTCCTTCACTCCCTCCCAGCGCGCTCACACTCGAAGGAAGTTGCACGCCAAATGCAAAACCTCCGGCGAGCTGGATTTCTTTGCACTTCTTTATTATGATTAAGAAAGCAGGGGGTGGCAGGCCTGAAAGCAAGTTGCAAGAGAAATAGTAAGTTGCTGGCGAAGTGTGTCCTCCCCCAGTACCAAACCCCTGACCTCTCCTTCCACCCCCTCCGGGACCCTAGTCCAAGTTCCTCGTGAGGCTCCTCCCCCAATCTTGACATATGCTGCCCTGGACTCAAAGCGTCGCTCACCCTATCGCGTTCATCGGACCCCTGCCCCCCCCAATAAAGCAAAACGCACGCAGCTGTAAAATGTCAGCGTTAAACTCCCTCCAGCTGTTTCTGTTTCGCGCCTCCCCCTCAGTCCAAGGGAAACACGTGGCCTGTCCCCAAAGAGAGGCGAGGAGAGTGGGGCGAGGGGTGACCGCGCGGGATGCCCCCGTCCCAGCCCCCTTCCCCAGCTCGCCGCGTCCGGAAGGCTTGGACGATCCCGGGACCGAGCCTCCTACCTTATGTGGCACATATTATGATTTTTGTGACTCGGGGAAAGGTTGTGCCGTGCTGCTTTAGGGTTTGGGGAGGTAACTTTTGCGCCCCCACAGGTGACAGCGCTAGCCAGCTCCTGACAGAGGCGGGGGCTGCCGCAGCTCCACCTCGTCCCTGCCCCGGGGCTCGGCGGCAGCCACTCTCTCTCCTACCGCCGCGCTCCGACTCTGACGGTGGCCGCCTCCACACTGACATCTTGCAGGCGATTGGGGAAGCGCGTGCCGGAAGCCGCCCGCCGCCATCTTGGTAGAGGAGGGTGACGCCAGCCCAGCCCCGCGGCCACCATCTTGGCTAAGGTTCTCGATCGCTGGGTATCCTAAATTGGCAGTACTCGGGTCTGAATGGTAACCGCTGCCCTAGGAAAGAACTGGGCTTTTAGCAACCCCCTTCTCCGGAGACGATCTACGGGGCCGCCTCCAGAGGATTAAGGAGCCGTCATCTTGGCAAAGGAAGAGAGGCTCGCCGTCTCGGAAAGGAAAAGGAACCAAAGCCTAAGCCGACGTGGAAACATCGGCCAGAATAATTTTTATGAAGGACTCAGAGCAGCTGCGTGTTGACAAAACCCCCATCTGTATCCAGAAGAGAGACTCCTCTTCTCCTGTCCCTTGGCGCAAGTCAACCAGAAGGAGGCCCTAGCTTTGGATGCTCATAGTGGATGCCATGAGACTCTGGGGACGCTACTTTGCCTTCTTACAAAGTTTTTCCAACTTCTGAGTCTCAAGCAGTACAATCAGACGTGTCTCATGGATTCGGTCCCTAAACTACCAGCAGTTTCATGGGAAAAAATCAAGACCCAACCCTACAGTAATTTGTTATACGTTTCAGAAGTGCGTTAGATAATCATGCTAATAACGATTATCCTTGTATGTCTGCTTGAAAGAACTAAGAATTCCATTTATGTATACACATACACGTGTATACATATATTTAAAGAGACCATAAAATTATCTAATAGATATTTTCTCCCCATAACATCAACCTATTTCACAGCTGAATATCTGCTCCGAGAAAAGAATCCATCTTCTCTCTCATACGTGTCCAAATTCTAAGCAATAGGTACTCTTTGCTTTAAATAATAATAATAATAATTTATGATTTTACAAGAGTTGCTAGTTAACATCCTCTCTACCCATTTTTTTCTGCAGGTCCAGCAAATCTTAATATGGAGGAATGCTCATAATTTTAAAATTAATGCCATTGAAAACACTTGAGGAAAAATGCAATTTTCCTAGTTTTTTCTTCAGTGATATGCCTGTTAATTTTTAATTTGATAGAAAGAGTTCTTATTCTTTAGTCTTTCACATAAACTGTAAATTAACTCATGTCTGTTTCTCAGAGTAATAAGAATAATTATGACTTACAGCCTACATTTATTGACATTTATGGCCAACGGTTGAATGAGATAAGTATTATTTGATTTCTCAATATGAAGAAACTGTACTTTACAGAGGTTGATGCTTGTCCACATTCACACAGCTCCTAAATATAGATAATAATAAAGAGGTTTTCCTCACTGATCTCATAATTCCCATGAAACAGTGTATCGATCCCATTATAGATTTACAATAAGTGCTTATGGAATTTAATCCAAGAGATGACATCCAGTGTACCAGAAAGGACGTGATATTTAGCATTGTAATAATAACATAGTTCTAACAAAAGTTAACATTTATTGAGCATCTACTGTCCAACAGACACTACTGAAAAGTGTTTTATGCTCAATGTATTAAGTGTTTAGGAATAACATTTACTAATCTGTAACTCTGGGAAGTTATAATTACTACAAGATAAGAAATAGGATGAATCCCCATCTAAGGGGGAATGTATTTGTCTCAGAAGTACAGGTGGGAATGAAGGTGATGTATTCAAACTCCATCAAGGCAAGGACCTGATCTGTCTTGTTCATGGCTTTATGTCCCACTCCTGGAACAAAGCCCAAGATGTAGGCACTGAGCAGATATTTTACAGGGTTATAACAACATTGAGTCAATGAGTCAACTAGATATAATATCACTGTTACTTGGTTGTTGTGGTGGCCAAGTGGGTTAATAAAAAGTGTACTAATACTATTCAAGATCCTCATTTTCACTGTCTTGGGTTTAAACATCTGAGTGCTACCCCCCTGTAAAAAAATCTAGATTTATTATTGTACGTTCTTATAGTATCCTGAATATGTTACTTTGGTAGCACGGTACATAGCTCTGTGAAGGCAGGGGCTATGTCTGTTTGTTCACCTCTGTGTCAATAATGTATAGTAGGTTCTCAGTGGGTGTTTGTTGAATGAATGGATATAATCTTAGAGACTGTGTCTAAGGCCAACAAAACCTTAAGCCTAAATAGTAATTAAGCCACCTTTTACATTTATACAGCAATTTGATATGTTATCCAAGTGAGTTCTCCCATTCTGTTCATCTCTTTTATAATCTCCATTCCCTCTAAAGTAATTCAAGCTGCACTGTCAGATGACCCCTTCGAAACATCAATTAAATCATGCCATGCTTCTGCTCAGGTATATACAATAACTCCCTATTCTAGTATTACATAGATTCCCAACTTTTAGTCTAATATTCAAGACCATCACTTTTTACCTGTCTCTTTGTAGAAGGTGAAGCCTTCTAACTGATGTGATTGGACTGTGTCTTAACCTGTTTGTGTTGCTATAAAGGAATACCTGAGGGTGGGTAATTTATTAAAAAAAAAAAAAAAAGTTTGGCCAGGTGCAGTGGCTCACACCTGTAATCCCAGCGCTTTGCTTTGGGAGGCAAAGGTAGGAGGATCACTTGAGGCTAGGAGTTTGAGACCCCATCTGTACAAAAAATAAAAAAATTTGCCAGGCTTGGTGGCATACACCTATAGTCACAGCTACTTGGGAGGCTGAGGTGGGAGAATTGCTTAAGGACAGGAGTTTGAGGTTACAGTGAGCTATGACCATGCCACTGTACTCCAGCCTGGGCAACAGAGTTAAAAAAAAAAAAAAAAAAAAAGAGGTTTACTTAGCTTGCAGGTCTGCGGGCTATACGAGAAGCATGGTGCCAGGTCACATGTTGTGAGAGGAAGCAGGGGAAGGGGTGCCACGCTCTTTTTTAATAATCAGCTCTCTCGGAAACTAACAGAGCGAGAACCACTGATTACCACAAGCACGGCACCAGGCCGTTCATGAGGGATCCACCCCCATGACCCAAATACCTCCCCCTAGGCCCCATTTCCAACGTTGGGGATCAAATTTCAACATGAGATTTGAAGGGGACGAATATCCAAACTATGTCAGATCAGTATTTAGTTAACTTTAAAAGTTAGTTAAAGCAAGGAAATCATAAAAAAGTTGTAAACTTTAAACTTTTTGAGACCTAAAACCTATAATTAAACATTTATTTGTTAATCTTTTGGTGAAGGTCTAAACCTTCTATGAGCCCACTGCCTAGAGTTCCGTGTCTTCTTTAGTGCATGTGTGAACTATACCTGAGCTGCATTGGGGCAGCACAGTAGCTATCTGGGCCAAATACAGTCTCCACCACTAAGAGGAATGTAACCTTGGGCACGTTCCCTAACTCTCTGTGCCTCAGTTTCCATTATCTGTGAAATGGAAATAATAATGGTAGCAACTTAAATTATTATAAAGATCAAACAAGTTTGATATATGTGAAGTACTTAGACTAATTCTTGTGACATAGTGTTCGGTCATTGTTAGCAATTGTTATTAATCTTTTTTTTTTCCCCCAGTTTTTTTTTTAAATAGAGAACTTAAAGGTATCCCTTATCTGAAATGCTTGGGACCAGAAGAGTTCTGGATTTTGGATTTTTTGATTTTGGAATATTTCCCTACACATAATAAGATGTCTTGGGGATGGAACCCAAGGCTAAACCAGAAGTTCATTTATGTTCCATATACACCTTTTACATAGAGCCTGAAGGCAGTTTTATCAATATTTTCAATAATTTTGGGCATGAAACAAAGTTTTTGTTGAGTACTTAAGTATGAAATTTTCCACTTGGGGCATCATGCCAGTGCTCAAAAAGTTTTGGATTTTGGAGCATTGCAGATTTCAGATGTTCAAATTAGGGATGTTCAACATGTACTTACAAAATAATGTGAGTGCAAATTTCTAAATTTTCATGATTCTTCCCACCTGTCCCCACCCCGGTCTTTTAATTAATAATCTTACATTCACCTCATTTGAGTACAATTGTTTACAAGGCATCTTTCCACTTAGATTTTATAAAGCAACAACTTTTTTCATACTCATATTTCACCCTTTGACTTCATATTTAATTAAATTAAGTCATTACAATAACAAGTAACAAATGGCATAAACATGTTTGGGGGAAAGAAACACAAGAACTGTGGGTAGCTCAACTGGTGGGAGCAGAATTATGTGGAGTCCAGAGTTTAGCACCCTCGGGGCATCAATCCGTGTGTTTTCCAGGGAGGCTGGAGAACCTGGCTTAGTTGAGAATGAATGTACTGAGTCGTGTCTGTCAAGACAGAGTCTGTTAAAGAAAGTGCACCACACACCACACTCATTCCTACCTCTGTGGTTGTTTATCACATGAATTTCCTCTTAATAAGGACGCTTCCTAATGACTTATTTTCCTGTCGTTCATGAGTCTTTGTTGTAGCTCCGGTTTCCATTTATTCTTTTTTTCTACCCCTCCCACTTTAAATCTGTGATACTAAGTGCAAATTGGAATCAAATACATTTTTATTGTATGTATTAATTATTTTGAATATGTTAATTTTATAGTAAGCCTACACAAACAGCTTTTGCTGGTGGTCAGAACCTGTTAGTACTTTAAAAAATTATTCTTGCATAACTATTAGATGCCTATTAAAAATAATATCTTGATTTTGGGAAATATTTCCCTTCTTGTTTAACTTTATAAGGTAAGAGGTTCAGGGGAATCCAGCTGAGCTTTGAATGACCCATCTCTGTCTGCTTCAATACTTATATTTTACACCAAAGGTGCGTATTATAAACAATTCACACCAGTACAGCAAGTTCGCAATCATAATGAATTCCAATTTGGTATTTCTCTTTGTAATTGGAATCAACATTCCCACATGGCTGGGAAATACTGAATTGTTACTAGCCTCCCGAGTAACTAGTAAAATTGTTACTGGTTTTTGATGCTTTCAGTGATTTCATCGTAAGCAACCTAAAATATCACAATTTGTACTCCTATGCATAAAATGCCCTATGGGTGTCCTGGTTAAGTCCATATTCTTTATGCTGGCAGAACTTAGTTTAAGCAATATCTGATTCAAGGATGAGGTAAATATCAGCAGATAAATGAGATAAATGTTGTCATAAGCAAGATCCTAATGTTTTTAATGTTTGGAGACATTAGAGCAAGCACCCTGAATAATGGTAACAAGTATTACGCACTTTGTTTTTCATTTGTGGCATTTGTGGCTCGCCATTATGTCATTAGCTTTCTTCCTCTTCTGATTTAATCTACTTTTCTGTCCCTTGTTCCCGTGGTAGAGGGTGTTTCAATCTGCCCCATTTCTATGTGGAATCTCTCAGCTCGTTTTTGAAAACCTACATTTCCATTTTGATTCTTAGATCTTATTTATTTATTAGGTCATGCAGGGTTTAGTTTAGTTTTGTTTTAAGATAACTTAGAAATAGTAGGGTTTATAAGAACAAAACATCCTTGGTATACGGATCCTTTAACAAGATATGAATGTACTTTTCATATCAAACTCTAAAGTGCTACAAAGGACATTTGTTACAATTTTTTTAAAAAAATTTTTTATATCAGTCAGTTAAATTTTCTCTAGCTTCTTGTTGAATTTTCAGTAAGACCTGGGTTTGAAACCCTGTTCTGCCATTTATTAATAATTACTTGAATGAGCTTGGCCAGTAATTTAATTTTTCTCAGCTTCGTTTTTTCTCTCTATAAAGAAAGGATAATGATATCTACCCCACCTGTCTCGCAGGAACTACGTAAGGCTCAGATGGGACGATGTTTTCAAAGGAGTTTTTGAACACTAAATTTTTCCAAAAAGCAGAGAGGTGCTTATAGAATTTTTCCATCATCAATTCACCACAAAATGAAAATTATCATCACCCTTCTTCACTGATTTCCCGCATAATCAGTGTAACGGGCAGTCTAGAATTTCAGGCAGGGGAGTGACAATTCAGTAGTGTGCTAGAGCCACCTGTATCAGCTTGCAAAAGCTGATTGTTAAGTTTTCAAAGATTTTATGAGTGCGTTGTTAATCATGGTCATTATTAAAAGCTAAATTATTTATAAACTTGCAATTAAACATTTTAACAACAAAGGTAATGGATGCTGAAAACTTCACTTCTTAATTATTTTACTACACTTTACTATTATCTATCTTCTTAATTTCCATCTGTTCTCTATAATGTCCATATTATATAATGGGGTGATATAGCATATCTCTTCCCAGCTCTGCTTTTAGAAATGTTATTTTGGTAGCTTAAACTCAATCATGGTGGAGTATTTACACTATAAAAATTGAAAAATATTACAAATCGGATCTTGATTTATGTCATTGGTTGTCTAGACTGAAATGATAGAGGAAATTTTGATAACAAAGCTTAAACCTAAAAGTGTGTTAGTTTGTGAATAATACGAAAAATTGAGGAAATGTTTTTCCACCATTTGAAAACCATTCTCTGATTCAGCAAAGGAAGTCACTCGTGTCATTGAGGAATGAGTTTAGTCCCAACATACATTTTTGTTGCTTCACTTTCGTCTCACTCATTAATGTGAAAATATCAACCAACATTCATGTTGGAACTTCAGTGGCATGAGTGACTTCTTTGCTGAATTGAATATTAATCAAATATTTATTTGTAGTCTGATTTTGCCAAACATGATCGAATTGCAACTGTAGGTTGGCTACGGATACAAGTGTTTGGCAAAAATCATTGAAACCATTCTGTGAAAATCAAGTGTCCATGTAGAATTCACTGTTAAAAAGTGTTGTGTATTAGTTTTTGTAAATTTTGTGTTGTATACATCCTTTATATTAGTAAAATCGATGATAAACAGGTAGATACTCCTCTCCCCGCTTCGACAAGGTAGTTGTTAAACTTTTACCAGCACACTAACGGATACAATCTGATTTACTATTTGGAAAGATCGTTCTGCCTGTGATGTAGAGGGAGCAAGGAGAGCTGTGCAGAGGCTGGCACATTGGTCCAAGGAAAGGTGATGGAGATTTGTACTGGGGCAATGAATGCCAGTGGAGGTGGGGAAGTGTGGTTGGACAGGGAAGGGATTTTGGTGGCCAAAGGAAGCAAAAGCAGTCATCCGGCAGATCTATGGAAGAGAGAGACCTTCGGGAGCTTCCTGTGCTAAGGTAAGACCGTCTGGCAAAGACTAAGAAGGCTCACTGATTGAATGGGGTGAGCGCAAAGAACGCTGCACCTGACAAAAGGAGTCGGGGAGGCATGCAGCAGGAGATATTGAAATATTGGCCGTTCTAGGCTTTCTAGGCAAATATCTTGAAGCCCATGAAGAAAGTTAGGCTTGATTCTTAATTAAATATCTAATTGTCTCAAAGCTCAGGTGAGGAGGGGAAGCCCCAACTAACGTGATAACTGGCACTCACATCCTCAGAGGTTTTCTTATTCATCTAGAAATTGTATTGATTTTTGCTTACATGGGGGGTTATTTGTTCACCCCAGTGCCTTGATCCTGTCCCAATTTACAGTGGATTTTTTTCCCCTGGCATGTAGCCATTTTAATTGTAAAACTCTCTCACTCAATCACACTGTGCTACACATAGAGGGTTTCCTCTTTCTGCACTTCTCACCGCCTCATTCTCTTTTACTTTGCTGCACCGTAAAGAAGGACCCTGCCATGAGCCATCCTATTGCATTGTCTACTGGTTATCAGCAAACTTCTGGCTACTACAGTTTTCCCAGCTTTTCTTGCTTCCGCCATTATAACCTACAACCTATACTCTGCATTATAGGTTGTTTGCCTTGGTTTTAACATTTTGCCAGAGAAGTTATTACATTTTCTGGAATTTTAAAAGTAGTAAATGCTTTGCAAAAGAAAGAACCGCCTCTCCCCATTTACCTACCCTTTGAACCCTAATGACCAGAGAAAGGAAAAATTCTCATCTCTACAGCTACCAACGGTTGACACTTTGAGGATTTAGTTTGGATCCATCAATTTGGTTTATGTTGATCTTCTGATAATTAGCTGTTTATGAATGGTTTTAATTAATCATGGAATCTTTATTAATAGAAGGCAGTTTCCTAAATAATTGTCTCTCCCATTCATTTGTTCCTTTAACAAAATACAGTTCCTTCTACAAAATAGTGACTATTATACATGTTAGGCCCCAGTGTAAGGCTGCAGGGACATAAAAACGATTATGATATAACCCTACTCCGTAGGAAATGGAGACAGAATCAGTAACAAATTACCAAACAGTGCAGACTTGTAGAAATGTGATCGATATATAGGGTACCATATATGCATCAAGAAGTCATCTGGGTACTTAGGCTTAGGGAGGTGGGTGTGGATATGGAGATGGTGGTCAGGGAGGGTTTCCTAGAGGTGAACTGGACTGATTGCACTGTGAAGGATCTCCTTCAAGTTATGTGGTTATTTCTCACAGAGATAATACTTGTAATGGAAGCTTGTCATTAGCATTCTATTAGGACGTTTTTTGGTGCGTTTAAAAGAAACCCAACTGTTAAAGCAAAAATAGAGTTTATTGGTTCACTGAAAAGTTCAGAGGAAGTTTAATTTCAGGCATGGCTGGATTCAGGGGCTCAAATGATGCCAAAAGGGCTTGAATTCTATCCCTTAGCATAATTTTCCTGTTTTGATTTTATTCCTGGAAAGGTTATCTCCACCTAGTAGCTTGTGGCACCTGGATTTAAAACATCCTACCTGGTTAGTACCTTCAGTGGAAAGAGTTCTTTTCCCATAATTTTAGTAGTTGTTCCTGGCAGAGGATTCATTGGTGTAGTTGGGACACATGCTCATCCCTGGACCAACAACTATGACGAAGGGATGTAAGGAAAGCATACTCTGATGGCAAAGCCTAGGACAAGTGCCCACCATTGACACCTAAGAGTGGGGTACAAATGAAAGAGAGCGAGAGAGAGTGAGCAAGAGAGAGATGCTCCCCAAAATAATTGGAGCTTTTTAATTAAGATAGGAGAAAATGGATGCCGGGCATGCAGGAAAAAAAACATGACCGCTCAATAGTTTTTTATCAAAATGTTAACGGTGCCATAAACATCATATTTTACATTCTGAGAGAATTAGACATGACTTAAAATGTTTGTCAGCAATGGAAAGAACCCTGAAAATTAAATATAGTTGTTATAAGTTTTATTGGTTTCACTTCCTGACTTTAATAGAAATAGAATGTGGGTTTGTGCTTTGAAATTTCAAATGGCACACAAATGAATTGACTATTGCCTTGCAGAAATAGTACCTCCACTTAATTGGGCCTTTTTCAGGTGATGAAGTGATGTTTACAACTTTTAAGCTAGTTTTATAGTCTCCCACAGAAGAAATTTGTCTCATTTGACTGTGATTCCAGCAAACATGATGGGGTGTAGACAGACGGCTGCCGGGAGCCTCTGTCTGCTCATTTTGCTCCTTCTTTCTTGACAAGCTGAATGTCACGCAAATGTCTGCAGCCTCTGCACTGGGCAGGCAGGAAGCCAGAACCAGTAATAGAAGCAGAAGGCACGGTGTGAATACTTGCTGATTAATTTTAGCTCCATAGGCCTGATGGGTTTTCCATCCCTATAATTACCATCAGCAAATAGTTATTGAATGATGTCCAGCATATTTTTATTCTTCTTTCCTTGGTCCTGATTTTCATTTTCTATTTTACCTCTCTGTGATTTCATCACATGTGTTTCTGTTCATCAGGCCAACAGAGCCTTTGGGATGAGTTTCTAATTACTCAATTTTATTCCACCTATGAGATAGCTCAATCAATCAATGAATCTACCTATCTATCTATCTATTTATATCATCTAAAATTGTGCTTATTATGACCCACTTCAAGTTCTCTCTGGAATTAGTGAGTGGATAAATTGTAGAAAAAAGGAGGAATAAAGTAGGTTATTGAATGGCTATTTTATGCTTGCTGCTATATTAGTTCATTCCACATTTGCTTTACAAGTTAGTCTTCTTACTGAAAATAATGCTTAACGAGGCTATAAGTCCTGACAGAGCTCACTCTATAGAGAAGAAGGACAGCAGTGAGGGGTGAAGGTACGAGTTATGGATGTGACAAATGGGGAAAGATTTTATAGAAGAGAAATTGGGGCTGTCTAAGAAAAATGGTTGGATGGCATTTTGTGTAGATGGCATTAGAAGGATGAAACCTAACTTGAGATATTACGTCTGTCTTTTTAAAAAACTTAAAAATAATAGATGCTAGAACATAATATACACTTATTATAAAAATCCAAACACACAGAAGAGACAAATGCATAAAGATTAAAACTCCCTCCCCTATGCAATCCCATTTTACAGATGTAACTATTTCTCTTTTTTTCTTTTCTGTTTTTGGATTTCACTGACTTCAAAGATGTAACTATTTTTTAAGCATTGAATGTATACTTCCAGACCCCCCCCACACACACTTTTTCTCCTTTTAAAAACCTTCGTTGTGTGAAATAAAGTAGAACTATAGGTATTAGAGGCTTGGAAGGGTATGGGGAGGGGAGAATGAGGAGAGATTAGTTAATGATACAAAATTACAGCTAGACAGGAAGAATGAGTTCCGGTGTTCCCCAGCACTGCAGGGTGAATATCGTTAATTACAGTTTATTGTATATTTTCAGGCCCTTTTTGTCTATGCGTGGATGCATGCATGTATGCACACGTTTTTTTAAGAAAAACAAAAATGGGATTTTACGACATGTACTTTCCAACTTTCTTCATCAAATGTTATTGGGCATCTTTTCATGTCAATATTTTCATGTCATGGCAGCACAATATTCTATTATTTCGCTATGTTATAGTTTATTTAACCTTTGCCTTACTGGTGAATGTTTGTTTCCAATTTTTCACTATCGCAAGCCATGCTGCAATGCACATCCTTGTGTCTGTATCTTTGCACCATTTCGCAAGTGTTCCTGTAGTATAGAATTGGAATTTCTCAGGTGGATGTGATTCATAACAATCACTAAGCACCCAAATTTGCCACATTACTAAACTAATTTAAAAAATTCTTATCCATTGCCAGCTTATTTTCTATTTTCATCTTCCTTTAGGCATTCTAGAAAAAATCATTTTGAGCAAGAGTCATGGATGGCTACACAGGACAGGCTACTACCTGGAGATCCTTTGTGTCTTGCTATTGACTGTTTTGCTGAATTCATCCTTCTGCTAAATGTATTATGAATTCGAGAGGATTAGTTTACATACAAACCGGGAATAGTCGTCTGAAAGGGATCTGTTAGGGATACCATAATATTTTTGATGACCAACCTCCGTCTTATCGGTGTAACTCTGTCAGGGCCACATGATAGATAATTATTGTTTTGCCTGCCAGCATCCACTCTATATATGGTACCAGAACCTAAAATTTCCTTTGGAAGACTATCCTTTCCCTAACTTCCGTCCATGTGTTTGTGGTGGAATTAATCCCATCCTTAACTCTGCATGGGCCAGGCCTGGCCTCAGGACATTTGTTCAGAGATTGGCACATGTCAGGCACAAATAAGCCTTCATTCTAGGCCTTCTGCGACTACTCAAAAACTTGCCTTGTTTTGTAGCAGGAATAGCTAAGTTGATAAGATGTAAGCTTGGAGCAGCTGTAGTCTACCCGAGAACCTGCGTCGGAATGACATTGACAAAAAATAAGAAAAAACAGAGATCTGGAGACAGATTCCCAATTACATAATTAGAATGTCTAGGTCCTGAGGTTAGAACTACCCCAGCCTTGACTGTTCCACACTCCAATAAATTCTCTTTCTCCTCTTATTTTTCCTCTTTCATTTTGCTTCAGCCAGTTGGAGCTAGTTCTCTAAAAATTGCATCTGAAAGGATCCTGATTATTAGAAGCAAAGGTCTAAAATATGGGGTCGTTGCTCCTTCTGGAAGACCGAGGCAGGCTAAGGTTACTGGGCATCTAGGGTAAGCTCAAAAGGGAAGGGAAAGCCCGAAAGAGAAGCCAGTTGAATGCCTACCTGCTTCACAAGTTTGGCTCGAGTTTCCTCTTAATGATTAACTAGGTGAGATGGCCGAACTCTTTTATTTAAAATACATGGACATAAAGAAGAATATCTACCTCCAGTTAATTCACTGATTCTGTCAACATCTGCCTAAGATTTCTATTTTTTATTAATATAGAAATTGCTTCTCTATTTTAGGCTGTCTTTTTTAAAAAGGAGAAAAACCTGGTAATCCTCCATAAGAAATGTCTTGTCTAGTTTCTCTTTAGGATATCTGCTTTCCATATTGATCCAGCCTTATATTTTATTGCTTTGTTTATAGTAGACTTGATAATATATTAACTTAAATACAGTATCTGTAAATATAATCCAGTGGACTTATGTACTGAAATATTTTAATATCTTCTTAGCATTTATATTCTTGAAACAGAAACCTGATAGCTGAAGAAAAAGCTCCATTTATATGAAAATCAATCTCTTAGTGGAATTAAATCCACAATTCTTATACAAATATTGCTCCTTTTTAAAAAAAATTTTTGAGACAGTGCATTGCCCAGGCTGGAGCGCAGCAACAATTCATAGCTCATTGCAGCCTCGAACACCTGGGCTCAGGTGATTATTCCGCTTTAGCCTCCCAAAGTGCTGGCATTAGAGACGTGAGCCACCACACCCGGCCTGCTCCTGTTTTATTTGCATAAACTTTACACTTCTTTCTCATCTGCAGCAGTGGAATAAGGAGTGGTGGTGGGTAGGGGCACCATTAGTTAGATTCAATAAACATGTATTTACTTATTAACAGCTCCAGCTCAATCTGAAGTAGACTTGAGACTCTACCTGTTAGCAGACACGTGTCTTTAGCAAGTTGCTTAACTTCTGAGTCTTAGTGTCCTTATCTGAAAAATAAAGGTAATAAATAGTATTTGCCTCATAAGGTTCTTATACTGATTAAATATGATTGTCTCTGGAAGGCACTTAGCACAGTCTCTGACATTTAATAAATGTGGGGTAAAGAAACTGCTTCTTTATTGTTCTTTCAGAAAGTGAGAGGGCCATGTGGGCATAGCCCAAGCAGAAAGGACACACACACACACACACACACACACACACACCCACACACCCCTTCCTTTGAACTCAACTGCTTTCCTCCTTACATCATGGATTGTGAAGTGAGGTTCGCTGAGCACCTGCCCAGGGATTCTGTAAAAGAAATCCAGGCACTAGCTGGAAATTTTCACTGTGCGATTTATCAGGCCTCTCAGAGCTTTGGGGTCCTATAATTCTATAAACCACACAAGTTACGTATCGCCGTGGGATTTGATTCTTATGAAACCTGAGAGAACCGCAGATTTTTCACATCCAGCTGAGCATGCTCAAACACAGACAGACATTAAAAAGCATAGAAGCTGATTGCATGGTCTTTCACCAGCAAAATGCTGCAGCCAAAAGAAATAAAAGCACAGAGAAATGGAATGACTTGTCTGTAGTCTCAGTGATTTGCCAAGAAACCAAAAGGAACGTGCAAGCTTTCCTAACTCCCAGCTGAGTTATCTACACACCAAACACAGCAATAGATAATCACCAGACGTCAATATTTACCTTTTATGAATTTATTGCTTGTCATGTGTCAACCCACAAATTCATTTGTTTGCTTATATCAATGCCATCAAAAACCCTTTAACTTCATGATCGATGTTTGTATAACATGGTAGACAAAGCACCGGGCTGGGAGATGGGGGACAGGGTTTTGGCTTTGGCTTTACGCCCCTTTCCTGCCCCACCCTGCAGCTGCACAATCTTGGGTAAGTGACTTTTCCTCTTTTTGACTGTTTGCCTTTCTCTGCTTAGGTCCCTGGACTTGAATTCCCACCTTCCTCGACCTACACAGACATAATTGTTTCTGTCATTACCTCTAGCTGTAAAGCGTTTACTAGGCTTGGCTCCTGCCGCGCGCCTCCATGCAAGGGATTGGAACTAGAGTAATGCAATGATAAAGGTGTGCACAGGTGTGACAGAGCACAGGAGGTCAGGAGGGGAAGGCAGGGATGGGACAGGCTTCTGGAGGGGGCAGGCGGAGACCTAAAGGATGGGCAGTTGTCAGTGTCAGGAGGGGGCAGGTGGACATAGCCTGAGGCTCCCGTGATGACAAAAGATCATGCTGAAAGGGAGAATAACGTTACCAGAACTGGCTCGGATGAGGGCAGAATGAGAAAGAATCCAGGCTGTCATGCTCCTAGTTGTGTGACCTTGACCTAGTTGCCTCAGTTTCCTCATCTACTAAGTAGGTGTAACGATTGGATTCTGCCTTAGGTGTGCTGTGAAGATTCAGTGAGATGATGTATGCTAATTTTAGCATAGTACTTGGCTCTAAAAGTAGTAATAGTAGCATAGGTTGGGTGTTCCTAATCTGAAAATCCAAAATCTGAAACACTCCAAAATCCAAAGCTTTTTGAGTGCCGCCATGATGCTCAAAGGAAATGCCCACTGAACCATTTCAGATTTTGCATTTTTGGATTAGGGATGCTCAACCTGTATGTATTCTGCAAATATTCCAAAATCTGAAAAAAATCCCAAATCCCTACACTTCTGGTCTCAAGCATTTCAGATAAGGGATACTCAACCTGTCTCATTAACCATTTATCTTCACCGCCAACATGTCGTTATACTTGTTCTGTTTTCCCTTTCCCTCTTCCAAGGACACAGGCATTTTCATATCCTGATATCAAATATATTTTGTTTATAAATCTTTTTAATAACACCCAAGTATGTGAAGAACTATGATAAAAGAAAAGTGACATTCCATACAATACATCGAGGGGATCATAGAAGTGCTATTAATTATAATGGTTTTCCCTAGACTGGTGGTTTTCAACTGGAGGTGATTTTGGCCCCAGAGGATATTTGGTAATGCCTGGGGACATTTTTGGTTGTCACAGATGGAAGGGGGAATCTCATTGGCATCTACTAAGTAAAGGCCAGGGATGCTGCCAAACATCCTACAATGCACAGGACACCCCTCACAACAAAGAATTATACAGCCCAAAATGTCAATTGTGCTGAGGTTGAGAAACCCTGTCCTGGATGTAACACACTCACTTCTTTTCTTTTCTTTTTTTTAGAGACAGGGTCTCACTCTGTTGCCCAGGCTGGAATGCAATGCCATAATCATAGCTCACTATAACCTTAAACATCTGGACTCAAGCAATCCTACAGCCTCAGTCTCCTGAATAGCTCAGACTATAGGCATGTACCACTATGCCTGACTCATTTTTGAATTTGTTTTTTAGAGATGGGGTCTTGCCACATTGTCCAGGCTGGTCTTGAACTCCTGGCCTCAAGCAATCCTACTGCCTTGGCCTCCCAAAGCACTGGGATTATAGGCATGAGCCATTGCACCTGGACTTGCTGCTTATTTTCAGTAATCATCAGGAAACATAGTAAAGCCGTGTTCCGTAAAATCCTAAATTTAGCTGCAAAGGTGTTTCCTTCAGACATTTTACACACTTTTAACATCTCCTTTGAAAACAAAAGTCCTTCAGAACCCCTGGAAGAATCATTCAAACTTTTCTTACTACCAAAATAATGGGAATTGTTTTTTTCATCATTTTCCCCTCAGGACAAATACCTCCTTTTGTCAAAGGTGATTTTAATGAAATTCACCAAAAAGAGACTTGATTAACCCTAGTTTTTTTTAGGAGTAGAGGAACTTGCAGCAGTCTTGGCTTGTCGCCACCACCACAGGGATACAAATGGCCAGTCCCCTGGTAGTGGCCCCTGCAGCCTCTGGGAGGAGGCCACTAAGTGCCCTTCAACTTTGCATAATCATCCTAATACTCCTGCTACAGCGGAGACAACATTGGAGGAATTCAGAAGTGTTTGTGTGTTTTTCTCATCCTTCATATTTCTAGAAGTAACTGTAGTTAAGAGTGTGGGCTCTTGGGGCAAGATTGCCCAGGTTTGAATCTGGTTTTGCCACTTGTTAACTACGGTGACCTTGATAAACTTCCTAATCTCTGTGTGCCTCAGATTCCTTATCTGTAAAATGGGGGAAAACAATAGTCCTTACTAATAGGATTGATTTGAGGATTAAGTGAGTTCTTATGGGTAAAGCACCTAGAACATAGCCTGGCACATAACAAGCAACAAATAAATGTGAGTTGTTTCTCCTACTCCTCATTCCTACTTGCTCTTACATTCATTTGTCTGCTCATGGGACACTGGGAAGGTGGCTCTAGGTCTGGTATGGCCTTGGAGGAAGGTATGTGCCATTGCAGGGTATGCAGCATGGTCACGCCAGGGTCAGCTGGGGCCGAGGTAGAGAGTGGCCGAAGTGGTGTTCACTGCTTGGCCAGTTCTACCTCTCTGTTAGCCTGCCACTATCTTGCGTTTTGTTTTCTCCCTCATGTTTACTAATACCCGGTTTTCTCTTACTTTCCCTGGCTTTTCCTCCCATGTATGACATCTCACCAAGGTCTTCCCCACTTTGATCTTCCATCATGTTTTATTTGGCCATCCCTTATAGCACTGATTTTCATCTGAGCTACCCTTCAAATCATTTGGGAATTTGTTTAAAGTACAGATTTCTGGGCCTGGGCTGCCTAGACTACTGGCTAATTGTGTGACCTTGGGAAAATTAACTCTCTGTGTCTCACTGTTGTTCTTATCCATAAAATGGGGGTGTTATGGTCCAAAAGTTTGTATCTCCCTCAAATTCATCTTGAAATCCTAACTCCAAGGTGATGGTTATAGGAGGTGGGAACTTTGGTAGCTGATTTGGTTATGAGGGTGGAGCCCTCATTGTGAGATTAGTGCCCTTATAAAAGAGGCCCCAGAGAGCTTCCTTGCCCCATCCCACTATGTGAGGGCACAGCGAGAAGATGGTTGTCCATCTATAAACCAGGAAGCAGGCCTTCATCAGGCACCGAATCTGTCAAATCTGTGCCTTGATCTTGGACTTCCTAGCCTCTAAAGCTGTGAGAAATGAGTTTCTGTTGTTTATAAGCCACCCAGTTTGTGGGACTCTGTTATAACAGGCTGAACAGACTGAAAATAGAAGTGCTTGTCTCATAAAGTTGCTGTGAGAATGCATGAGATGCCTCTTAAAACAATGCCTGGAATGCCTTTTGCCTTTCTCTTTCGCTTTTCCTTCTCTCTTACTTTCTTACCTGCCCTTTCTTTCTTCATTACTCTCTAGAT
Source organism: Indri indri (assembly GCA_004363605.1). Lineage (NCBI taxonomy): Eukaryota > Metazoa > Chordata > Mammalia > Primates > Indriidae > Indri > Indri indri. The sequence goes on from RJWJ010001321.1 coordinate 114,843, forward strand.
CTCTCCCTTCAACAAAATGTACTATTTTCTTCTAGTAGATTCATAGTTTCAGGTCTTATATTTAAGTCTTTAATACATTTTGATTTGATTTTTGTATATGGTGGAAGATGACATTGGTCTGAGCAAAGATTTCTTGAGTAAGACCTGAAAACCACAGGCAACCAAAGCAACCAAAGCAAAAATGGACAAATGGGACCACATCAAGTTAAAAAGCTTCTGCACAGCAAAGGAAAAAATCAACGAAGTGAAGAGACGACCCACAGAATGGGAGAAAATATTTGCAAACTACCCATCTGACCAGGGACTAATCACCAAAATATATAAGAAGCTCAAACAACTCAATAGAGAAAAAATCCAATTAAAATGGTCTAAAGATTGAACAGACATTTCTCTCTGAAGAGCACATACAAATGGCCACAGTTATATGAAAAAATGCTCAGTATCACTAAGTATCAGAGAAATGCAAATCAAAACTACAATGAGATACCACATACATCACCTCAGTTAAATGGCTTTTATCAAAAAGACAGGCAATAGCAGATGTTGGTGAGGATGTGTAGAAAGAGGACCTCTTGTATGCTGTTGGTGGGAATGTAAATTAGTGCAGTCACTATGGAGAAGAGTATGGTGGTTCACCAACAAACTGAAAGTAGAGCTGCCATATGACCCAGCAATCCCACTGCTGGGTATATATCCAAAAGAAAGGAAATCGTAATATGAAAAAGATATCTGCACTCCCGTGTTTATTGCAGCACTATTCACATTATCCAAGATACAGAATCAATCTTAAGTGTGCATCTCTGGATGACTGGATAAAGAAAATGTGGTATGTATACACAATGGAATATTATTCACCCATAAACAAGAATGAAATCCTGTCATTTGCAACCACATGGATGGAACTGGAGGACATTATGTAAAGTGAAATAAGCCAAGCATAGAAAGACAAATCTTACATGTTCTCACTTACATGTGGGTGTTAAAAATAATTGAAATCATGGATAGAAAGCAGAATGATGGTTATGAGAGACTGGGCAGGGTTGCAGGGAGTAGGGGATAAAGTGGAGAATGTTAATGGATAGAAAAATACAGTTAGAAGGAATGAGATCTAGTGTTCAGTAGCACAATAGGGACATAGCTAACAATAATCGATTATGTATTTCAAAATAACTAAAAATGGAGTTGGAATGTTTCTAACCCAAAGAAATGATAAATGCTTGAGGTGATCAATCAGTTACCCTGATTTGATTGCTACACATTGTATATCCTTGTATCAAAATATCACATGTACCCCACAAATAGATATAACTATTATGCATAAATAATAATTAAAAATAAAAATTTTAAAAAAGGAAAAAGAAACCCATGTATTATTGACTATCTTAGGACATGGCTCTGGAGACCCAAAGATGAATTAGATGGAATTCTAGTCTTTTATGGCACTATAGTCTAATGGGGGGAAATGGACACATAAAAATATAATAAAGTGTTCCGGATACTCTGAGATATATATATATATATAGATAGATAGATATAGAGATATATATATATTATATAATTATATAATCAATAAAGGAGTTTTTGATTTTCTTAAAATGGAGAAAGGAGAAAGGAAAGGTTCCAAAAATACATGACTTGGGCCTTCAGAGTTAGAATAGACATGAAATCAATCCATTCTGTACAACAAACATTTTCAAAAGCACCTACTACATACCAAACACAGATCATAGTGCCTTCCTAAAATTGTCTTCCTTTAGAGAGTTGCAGCTTCATTTTTAACTTGGATGTTTTAAAAGTTTATTAACTCAAAATAGCAAAACAATCTTTAAAAAAAACAGCAAAGTTGGAGGACTTACACGTTTAATTTCAAAGCTTACTACAAAACTACAGTAATCAAGAGAGTGTGGTACTTGCATAAGGATAGGCATTTAGATCAATAAATGGAATTGAGATTACAGAAACCCTTTTATCTATGTTTAACTCATGTTTGACAAGAATGCCACGACTATTCACTGGGGAAAGAATAATCTTTTCAATAAATGGTGTTGGGACAACTGGATAGACACATGCAAAAGAATATTTTAAAACTTAACTCAAAAATGGATTAAAGACTTAAATGTAAGAACTAAAAGTATAAAACTCTTAGAAGAAAACATATGTGTAAATCTCCACGACCTTGGATTAGGCAATGATTTGTTAGGTATCATACCAAAACCACAGGCAATCAAGGAAAACGCAGTCAAACTAGACTTAATCAGAATTAAAAACTTTTTTGCTGCAAGGATGTTACGAAGAAAATAAGAAGACAACTCAGAATGGTAGACATATTTGCAAATCATATATCTGGTAAATAATTAGATTCAGAATATAAAAAGAACTTTTAAAACTCAACAATAAAAAGACAAATAACCCATTTTTCAAAAAAAAGGGCAACTGACATGAATAGACAGTTCTCTAAAGACGTACAAGTGGCACATAAAAGATGCTCAATATTATTATTTATTAGAGAAATGCAAACCAAAAATGCACGAGACATCGCTTCATACCCCCCAGGACAGCTGTATTTTTTTTTTTTTTTAAGAAAATAACAAGTGTAGGTGAGGATGTGAAGAAATTGGAACTCTCCTACATCGCTGGTGGGATTATAAAATGATTCAGTCACTGTGGAAAACAGTTTGGCAGCGTCTTCAAAAAGTTAAACATAGATTCACTATGTGACCCAGCAATTCAACTCCTAGGGATCTACCCATGAGAAATAATATATGTCTGCTTAAAAACTTGCACATGAATGTTCATAATAGAATTATTCATAATAGCCAAGAAGTGAAAACAACCTAAATTGTCATCAACTGATAAACAAAATGTAGTAGATCCATACATTAGAATGTTGTTCAGCCATAAAAAGGAATGAAGTACTGATTGATATGTGCTACAACATGGAAAAACCTTTAGTACATTATGTTAAGTAAAATCAGCCTGACACAAAAAACAACGTATCGTATGATTCCATTGACGTGAAATGTCCAGAATAGGCAAATCCATAGAGACAGAAAGTTGATCAGCGGTTGCCAGGGGGTTGTCAGAGAAGCGAATTGGGAGTAACTACCAGCAGATACGGTGTTCATTATTGCGGGATGGATATGCCCTGAAATTAGATAGTGGGGATAGTCGCACAAAATTAAGAATATACTCAAACCTACCGAATGGTACTTTAAAAAAATGGTAGCGTTTCTGTCATGTGAATTACGTGTCCATAGCAATAATAAAAAAGAAAAAATTATTAACCCACATATGCTTTCTATTTTTTTGAATGTTCATACATTGATGCAAATCAGCTACAATAATAAAGCACGAGAGTTATGCCATTAATATTTGCCTTATAAAAACACATGTTTTCCGTTTTAGGCGAGAAGTTAAAGTTTATGCCGATTATGATCAGGAGGAGGCAGAGGAGAAAGGAAGGCCGAGCTTCGAGGACTCGGTTGTCGAGACCCTTCTGACTAATTTTTAAACTCCCACGTGATAATTCATCTGCTCAGCAAAGCATCACTTTGAAGAAACAATTTTTATTAAAGCGTTATGGTATAATAATTAGTGGGTCAAATCCTGTCTCACAGGCACAGATGAGTCATTCTGAGATACGAACGTTCTCGCAGTGCACCCTGAACAGCTGTGTGTCGGGTGCTGCCCCGTGAGGCCCCCACACAGTATCGCCGCCTCTCGATGTGCCTCCAACAGCCTCTGCTCTCTTTTCCTTAAATGTGCTTTCGCTTAGCTTATCCTTTGGATAAACCCGTGCAAATGGATGTGGGATTTGTTCATGAGAATATAATTCATAAATCATGTGGACTTAGTCTCGTGTATTAAAGCAGGTCTTTTTCTTCATTTCTGCTCCCCGCCACACCTGAGCGAGCCTAATCTTTCTAATTCTAGAGGAAGAGCCCCGGTCCACGCTGTAAATAAGAGGTTAGGATTTTCATTATCTTTTGTGTGACAGGCTGTGTTCTTGCTGACTGTTTTACTCCAGACTTAGCTGACTTTTTCTTACAGTGAAGCAGATATAAATAAAGATTCTGAAGCACTCTGTGGCCGTAGTACGTGGGAACGATTAGTCATATTGGGGACTGCTCCGATAGTGGAGTGGGGCAGAGGGAATTGCCCTGAGGGTTTAATTATGAAATTCACCTAAAATGGGTGAAAAGGCATCTTAATGGGGCAGAACAACAAATAAGGCAAGAAGCAGAGGGAAAAGGGGGCTGGCAAAGCAGACCTCCGCACTGCCTCTTCCAGCACCATCCAGGAGATTGCAGGTCTCGGGAATTCCTGTCCTAGTGGGAAAGCCACGGCCAGTGTGGAGGTGGATAGTGTTGTCACCAAAGGACTTTAAGAGCTGAGGACCTGCTGGCACTACCGTCCTTATGTGGGATGGCTGCACCAGGCCATGTTAGCCTGATAATACTGACATTGGATTCACCTGGCTTCCTTTCTCCTGTGGATTCAGTGCCCACTAGCAACCTTCTGGACATGGTTTGTCTTCTACACGACGCCATGTTGTAGTGGTTCCGTACCCAGACTCTGGTTTCCACCACGTGGGTTCAGCTCTCATCTCTACCACGCACTGGCTTTGCGATCTTGCACACTGCATAACCCGTGGTTTCATCTATAAAGGGGATTTAACCACAGTTCCTACCTGATAGACTTGAGGGGATTAAAGGAGGTGATCATGTCAAATGCTTCACGTGGTGCATGGCACAATGTTATGGTTAATAAACGCTAACCATTGTGATCGTTGCCATTGTTATTCCAACGTCGGTATGTCTACGGGGCTAGCATGGCAATTATGTTTTTCACTGAAAATTACTAAATTGGGCTTTTGACTGAATATGTTGATCCCCCCGAAATGAGTGTAAGTTCAACAGGAAGAGAGGGAGGGTGGGCTGACAGATCCGGGTTTCTGATCCTGCCAAGCCGTGCGTTGGAGCCAAGGCCATGGCGAGTTCACCAAAGTTACAAACGCCACCTTGCGGAGCCCCGTGGGGTCTGCCTGCTGGTCTTTCCCTGAAGGTGCCAGCTCAGTCAGGAGCTTGCTTTGAATTTCCCTCAGAGGAGACTCTACAGAGGAGGTAATACAACGGGATCCACGTGTTCACATGGCGAGTGAAAGCTGAGATACTGGTCTGCCGAGGACCGGGCTTGTGTGTATCAGGTCATGCCCTTTCGAAACCGGCCAAAGGCTCCCTCCTGCTCTTGGGATAAAATCCAAACTTCGTGCCAGGGTCCACAAGGCCCTTCCTATCTGGCTCCTTCCGCCTCTCCAGCCAGCTTGTCCAACTCTCCCTTGGCTCACTGTACTCTGGTTCAGAGGCTGGCAAACTATAGCAAAGTTTGCAAAGCTTTCTCGGAATACTGCACACACATTGGTTTAAGTATTGCCTATGGCCGCTTTCATGCCGCGACTGCAGGGTTGGGTGGTCGAGACAGACACCACGTGGCCCTCAACGTAATCACGTGGTAACATGAACTGCACAGGACCTGGGAGATGAGGTCTAGTTGTGGGTGCAAGAAGAAATGGTTTTGTTCATCATCTAACAATTTTTGCTATAAAAGCAAAGCCATGTGCGTGGGGGCCCTGAAGCCTTCCACTGCCCTCCCCGTTCTGACTACTGCCCCACTCGCCAGTAAAGGTCCCTGGGACACATCCTGCAGAACTTACGCCTTTGGGGTACACATTTTGAAAAGCACTGACTTTATTAATCTGATTTGGCATTTTGATTAAAGTTACTTTGATATTTTGATTAAACTTATAACTACATGACAGAGACATGCTCATACCACCAGTGTCTTAAGAACATTCAACCGGAAGCCCACAAAACTTCTGAACCATTTCCTATTGACTCTAAATTCACTGCTGAGTAACAAGTAACAATGATAATAACAGTAACAAACACATACTACTCACATGTAGCACGTAGCGGCGTCTTATCTAATCCTCACTTATGAAATGAGGGCTTTTGTATTCCATTTTATAGATGAGGAAATTAAGGAAAAGAGAAGTTGAGTAACTTGCCCAAGTTATGCAATAATAAGTAATGAATGGTGGACCCAGGATTTAAAGCCAGAAGCCTGACACTAGAGCACCAATTAATTCATTTCAGTTACACGATCACATCATATGGTTAAACTAATGCCTCCTCCTTGTGTAGTAGTTCATAGTTTACAAAACAGGTGAGCGTACCCGCGCTTTTCAGATAAGTAAACTGACGCCATGAAAAAGTTGAGTGATTTGGCAAGGTTACGTCGTCATTCTAAGGCAGAAGAATATTAGGAACTGGGTCTCTGGATTCCTTCTATCACAAACAAAAGGTAGAATTGAACTTCTGCAAGTCCTTCTGATATGGTACAGTCACATACCTAGAACTGGGTGGGCACTCAATATATGTATTCATGTATATATATCCCTTGAGAAATTCTACCCCTAAGAATATATCCCAGCAATAATAAAAATTGGAAACTACCTTAATACTAACCAGCAGAATGGTTAAATGAATTATTATATTACATCCATAAGATGGAAGGCTGCCATCAAAAATCATGGTTTTCTAATGATCTGGGAAAATGCTCACAATAAGCATGTGTTTGTGTGTGCACATATAAATACATATACACACACATATAATAATAATTGTTCATGATACATCTTTATGAGTTTCACGCTTTTATATAAAATTATGTTTTCTACATTCTATTAATTTATACTTAATAACTTTACGGGAAACGTATTAAAATTTTAGCCGTGGATATTTCTGGGAAGTGGAATGATGGTGGGTTATTATTTTCTTCTATATATTTTTCTTTACTTTTCTACTTTCTCCAGTGAAGATATATTATTAACACTTTTATGAGGAGAAAAGTTTCAGATACATGTTGCTATAGACTGAAAGTTTGTGTCTCCCCAAAGTTCGTATGTGGAAATCCTAATCCCAGATGTGATGGTATTAGGAGGTAGAGCCTTTGGCAGGTAGTTAGGTCATCAGAGCCCTCATGAATGGGATTACTGCCCTTATAAAAAAAGTCTCCCAAGAGCTCCCTCACCCCTTCTGTCACATGAGGACACAGTGAGAAGACAGCTGGTCGTGACCCAGGAAGCAGGCACTGAATCTGTCAGCACCTTGATCTTGGACTTCCCAGCTCCAGAACTGTGAGACTTAATATTTGTTTTTTAAGCCACCTGGTCTATGGTATTTTTGCTATAGCAGCCTGACCACACTAAGACACGTTAATGTAAGGAAAGACACTGGTACCCTACACTCACAGCCTGCCTCCCCAGCAGGTCCCACCCTGTTTGGGGATGCTGAGTCTTCACATGCAACCACTAAAAACACATCTCCGCTTTGTAAGTCATTTTGAAGGTTTCCGCGTAGGAACTCCCAGTTAACTATGAGTACCAACTAAACATGTCTTGAATTCAATCATCTGCAAGTATTGCTTATATAGAGATGTGGGGAGGCGAGAGAAGGTTTTGATCTCTTTGTGGTTTCTTGGGATGCCTTGTTTGGTCCCTTTCAGGGGAGAAGAGGGAAAGAGTTCAGACGTGGGTTAGGGGATCTAGCTGAGTGGACTATAGCAATTACCACAGCAATTACATCCCCTGGCTTTGCATCCCACTCATACTGCTTTGGGAACAGGGATGACTCTCCCTGGGGGAGGTGGTGGTAGCTGCAATGATTGCAGGAGCAGAGTTTCAACCTAGGTGGGCATGGGGGGAGGAGAACGTGCACACAGCTACCAGAGTTGGGGCTGAAGACCTCCTTGCCGGGCTCACCGAAGCACATCTCAGACTGGGCACGTTTGCTGTGTGACGCTGCGCTGAACGAGCACCTGCTCACTCTGCTGAGCGGGAGGGGAGGAGGGTTTTCAGCGAAGCCAGCCGGCAGGTATTCGAATTCACCGGCACTGGTCCTGCAGGATTTCCAGGTGGCGGTGAATGCAGCGGCAACAGGAAGGAAGGCGGATTTCTAGTCCTGAGGGGCGTCTTTGTGGAAGCAGCGGAGCCCAGGTCCGTGGGTTCCTGCCATGGTGGGGGCATTCAACACCACCTTTTCTGGCCACATCTCAGCACCCCAAGGTATTTCCAGAAATACACAGGGGAAAGGGACTCTTTGAAAGGCTGAAGTAAAGCAGGGACACACACAATTGGTGATGTGTGAGGCGCTTGGGATGCGTTCGCTTAGACAAAGCCAGCCAGAGGGGCTGTTAAAGCATGGACTTCTCCATGAATTCAATGTTTTCCTCTAAGCAACTGGACTTCTGTGGCTACTTGTTGTAACAATTTCAGGGAGCTGCTATTCTCAGGCTTCATTTTTACTAGGTGTGAGACACGCCGTGACTCGGGGAAATCGGGATGACAGTTCACCTTTGGCGGCCTCTCCCCCAGGGACCCTCTCTGTCCCTGCACAGCACCCTGCGTGACCCCCGCTGCGGCATCCTCCGCCCTGTAGCATCCTCTCCTTTCTCTTACGCACACTTATACTAGCTATCTTAGCGGAAAAGCCATCCGATACATAAATTCACCTAAAATGACCAACAACTGACAGCAGCTCAATGTAGTTTCTGTTTTAAAGGAGGATGTCTCGGGTCCACAGTGCTTTAAGGGAAAGGAATCCGGCTCCTTGTGAAATTCTTTCACTGTGACAGGCCATCAGAGGTAGAATTTTGGGCAGGGGAGCTTCCTGGAATGCGTTAGTGATGTACCCCAAAGGCGACTCAGCTGACTCATAGAGCTAATTCCCACAGCACGGATGATGTTACCAGGAAGCCCTCAGCCCGTGCTGCCTAAAGTTGACACAGTTTCATTCAACATGACCTTTCGAGGTAGGCAAAGCAGAAATGATCATCCCTAATTCGCAGTGAGGACACCAAGAATTAGAGACAGCCACTCATTTGCCCAAATGTCTGAGGCAGTAACTGGTGCAACCGGCACTAACTGTAAAACGTCATCTTGTGCAGGCACGTGAAGGCAGAGTGTCCAAGATGAGGGTGTCTTCCTTGGCTCTGATTGGTATCCTGGGATAATATTAGGCTTTGAGGGACTTAAAGATCAGCTATATTGTCTGATCTGTAAGCCTCTCTCTTTCTCTCATTCCCCATATCTAATCCTTCAGCAAATCCTATTGGCTTCACATTCAAAATAAATGCTGCAGAGGACCACTTCCGACCGTCTCCAACACTACACCCCTACCCAAGGCTTCACATCTGTCACTGAGATGACTGCAGGAACTTCCTGATGGCTCTACCTGTTCCCATGCCTGTGCCTCTACAGAGGCAATTCTTCACACACCACCCGAGAAATCCTGTTGAAACCTCAGCCAGGCCCTGGCAGTCCTTTGCTCGAAACCCTCAGAAGCTTCTCTTCTCTCTCACAGTCGAAGCCCAGTCTGCACCCTGGCCCCTGACTGCCCCGCTGGCCTCAGCCTGCATCTCTGCCCTTGGTTCCCTTGGCTCCAGCCACTCTGTTCTTCTTTCTATGCCTCAGACTTGCCATGCGCCTTCCTACCTCAGGGCCTTTGCACTTGCCGTTCCCCTCCCTGGAGTATTGCACTTCTCCACGACTTGCTCCTTACTTTGTTCAGATCTCTATTGCAACATCACCTCCTCAGAGAAGCCCCCTACACCATCACTCTCTACCTCTGCACAATGTTTTAGTTTTCTTTATAGCACTTTTCACCTAACACAGGACACATTTCAGAAGTCCAGTGAGCTATCCATTGCACAATGGAGACAGCTAACACATTATATATTTTTAAAAATGTGTTGTCTGCCTCTCCTCTGTAGATGGAAGCTCCACGCCAGTTTTATTTTGTTCACTGCTGTATCCTCATTGTCTAGAATAGTGCCTGGCACATACTTGCTGAATAAATGAAACTGAGAAACTCAGATTAACACTTTGCTTTTTAGATAAGCCCACAAAAAAATGTTTTCTTCTTGTTCAGCTTAAACTAGGCAGCACACGACATCAGCCTTGTGACCATCTTTTTTTCTGATGCTCTGAACTCTCGGTAACCTTCAGCAAGTAACCTAACTTTATTAGAACTCATTCCACTCAGTCATAGAATGGGAAGAAACATACAACCTACCTTCCTTCTCAAACACTTTCATGAAGCAGCCACTGAAAAGTCATCTTTGTTCCTCCAGGAAAGAAGCCACACAGGTGAAAATCCTCATTATTGAGGCATAATTAAAGCCCCAGGAGCAGGGAGCTGTGCTTTGTTCCTCTCCATTCTTACACAGAGTAGGCACTCATGAAGTAGGGCTTGTCCCAGTTAGCATCTGCGGGACATAACCTGGACCTGCCTCTGTAGCAAGTCGTCACGGAAGCCTACCCCTTTTCCGGGCTGACTGCTCAGAGGGCAAGAGAAGAACGCAATCTGACGTTGATGTGACGCAGATCCCTTTTTCCAAAAGAAGCCAATGACACAACATTTGATGGCCAAAAAGCTACCACCGGTGTGAGCTTTGAACACAGAGCAGAGAATGTCACAGGAAGAGAAGATTTCAGATCAGAGGACTCTGTCTCTTGGGTCTAACTTTTTTTTTCAGAGAAACCCTGACTAATACCGTGACTCTCCTAATTTTGGCAAATTTCCTGGTTTAGCTCAGCGCTACTGATTCAGCAGATATTCCCCAAGTCAGGTCCTAATGGAAACCAACATGCGCGGTCTGGGGCCAGGCACTTGACTGTGCTCAGTGAGGATCTGGAGGCTTGATGAATGCGTGCATGTTGGCACTGCACGATTTTTTTTCCTGTCTCCACCACCTTCCCTTTTTTTCTTCTCCAAGTGCCTTTCTGACCCTCATTTCTATTCCTTCCCCACTTGCACCCCAGTGCTCCTCTTGGACATAGGGGCATTTTATGGTCTCACTGGGCTTGAAAGAGTACTGACCCTCCAAGGTTCAGTGATTCGGTGTCAGAAGATCTAAGTTTTCTCCTCCTCTCTGCCATTTAAAGAAGCGCGCTGTAATTTCCCCAGCAGAAGTGAAAGTGATTGGCCTCTGTGCAAATGTCCGCACAGGCACAAGACACATAACGCAGGCGAGAGGGAGTGAGAGAAGAGGAAGAGGTCCCTTTGAAGGGGACACATAAGCTCTTACGACTCAGTGGAAGGAAATGAAAACTTGGGTTCAAAGGCAATTTTGTCATTGATTGCAATTCTGTGTCATCAAGCAGGTGCTGGCGAAGAAAATTCATTTGGATTTTATCCGTTAATTTTAACAACTGAGACTTCCTCATTTGCCCTAAGAGGATCTGTACAAGACTGCACAATTTACAGGTAATTTGAAGATGAATATTAACATACCTTTTGTGTCCCCTAAAACATAATACCTAAATTGGTACAGAGTCCTGATTACCATCCTACACATGCATTTACATTGCAAATGAGCTCGGTTTTAAGCACATTTTTGACAGCGGAACAACTGAGCATGTACGTGGCCAAGTTGACATTAATGATGGTGGCCTCCGGAACTGTTCCATCCCAAGACGTCTGAGCTGCAGAGGGCTGAACATTCACAGCAGAACCAATAATCTAGACTTTACTGGTTCTGATCAGAAGGTTTTCATCTAGTGAATTCAGTTACATTGGATTCTAATTACAGCAGAATCTTTCAAATGGATTTCTTTCCAGGAAGCTTGCTTGAGACAGGTTAAATGGTAGAAGTTGCAAAGAATGTCATTGTTTTATGTAAAATATCTGTGGGAATGATGCTTAGAAACTTGTTACTTTTTTGATAGCTGGCGTGTACAAAGTACCAAGCAGGTCAAAGTGTTACCACGGTGTCAAGGATCATTTTACGGAACATTTGCAATTGTTCTAAAAAAAATTAGCGTGGAAAAGTTACCAGAATTTAGTGGCGATGTTTTGATTAAGAAGTGGAAAAGATGTACAATTCGTTAAAGAGTGCAAGAAGAAACTGGCTCTAAAAAACTCATTGTATTTCTTGAAAGAATATCTTTGAGGTCTTTATCCATATTATGTGGTTCCACAGGACATAGCTTCTCTCAATTTTAGTGTTAGCTTCCACAAAACTGTGGGTTTGTTTTAATCTTTTGGAAACTTCAGGGTTTTGTTTGTTTGTTTGTTTTTTGAGAGAGGGTTTCGCTCTGTTGCCAGGGCTAGAGTGCAGGGGTGTCATCATAGCTCACTACAACCTCAAACTCCTGGCCTCAAGTGATCCTCCTTCCTCAGCCTTTTGAGTAGCTGGGACTACAGGTGCATGCCATCATGCCCGGCTAATTTTTTATTTTTTGTAGAGACTGGGTCTTGCTCTGTTGCTCAGGCTGATCTCCAACTCCTGGCCTCAAGCAATCCTCCCACCTCAGCCTCCCAAAGTGCTAGGATTACAGACATGAGCCACGAGGCTGAGCCCAAACTGTAGGTTTTTACTAGTGATCATATTTTCTTCTTTGCTTTGGTTGGTAGGAGAGTCAGAGGCCAATTTACAATCTCTAGTGAGTCTACAGAATTTTACACTTGCATTTCTTTTTCTTTCTTTTTTTAGGGGGTGGGGTTGTATTAATTTTATAATTTTATCCCTGGCTTGATTTTCTTATTTAAAGAAATATAAATATTTTCTTTGACTCTCATTCCTTCAATTGTTTCTTTTCTCCTTTTCTGTTATATGTGCCCGTAAAAGCTGTCGCGTGAAAGGAGATGGCATATGCATATATGAATAAATCTGGTCTCAAAGTGATAAACAACACATCCAAATCATCATCCTGGTGCTACTCTATATCCCATCTCATTATCTTTCCAGGACAACACGTAGAACACTGTCCTCTTTCTTGAAGTTTCTAAAAACAGTTGAATTCTTCTCCGAATTAGTGTACCCTGAGCTTAGGTTTTCTTCTTAGTCTTTTATATATTGTTCTTGATTTTGGATCCTTTGCCTCAAAAGAAATTATTGTGAACTATGACCTTAGGTTCTATGAGTCATCAACTTGGGGACTAACACCACTGCCTCACTGTCACTTTGTTTGATAGTTCCAGGAGGGCTGATTAATCTAGTCTGATCCATCATGTTCTTTCACGCCGTCCACCGAGTGACTGTCCTTCCATTTCTTTCTTTATTGCCTAACTCACTTATTTATTATTTGGCCATTTCGTATTCTCCCTCTCTTTCTTCCTGTCGCTCATGGAACTAGCCATCCCTTTCAGTCTCCTTTGCTGGGTCCTCATGTCTGCTCCATCGTGTGGTGCTGGGGTGCCTCGGGGCTCCGTCCATGGGTCTCTTCTCTCTCCTGCAAACACCTTTACCTTGGTTGGCTCACTTCACCTAATGGCTTTAAACAGAATCTCTACACCAAGGACTGAAATTTACATCGGTAACCTGCATCTCTCTTCCAAAGTCCAGACTGACATATCCAACTGCCTGCTCATCATGCCCAGATGGGTACCCAGTAGGCATCTCCAGCTTATTCAAAGTCAACTCATCTCCACTCAAAACAACAACTCTGCTCCTCCTGTAGCCTTCTTCATTTCACGTTATATCCACTCCAATTCTATTCTTGCAGTTGCTTAGGCTGAAAGTCTTGGAATCATCCTGACTCCTGTTGCTTGCATATCTCACATCCGATCCATCGACAAATCCTGTTATTTTTATTCACAAGACATATTCAGAATCTTCTATGTACTTTCTTCACTACCTCTGGCATGACCCGCGTCATCGTCCTTTCTGCCTGGGTTAGCAACAGCCTCTTGCAGTGCTGGCCCTCCTCCTGCCCGTGCCCTCGAATGTGCTCTTCTCCACCCAGCAGCCAAGGGCATCACGTGGAAATGCATCCCCAGTGGAAAAGTCAAGTCTTTCCATCCCATTCACAGTTAAAGCCAAAGTTCTTACAATGGCCTTCCCAGCCCTGCGAGATCTGAACCCCGGGCCTCTCTGCGTCTCTGGCACTTAACACCACCGAACAAACTACATATTATTATACTTATTTATTGTCAATGCCTACCCCTCCCACCTGCCGAGCACAGACTCTGTGAGGGCAGGGGTTTTATCTTTGTTTTTTATGTTGTATGCCAAACACCTAAAACAGTGGCTGGTGTGCAGGTAGCTCAATAAATACTTGTTGAATGAATGGATGAAACCAAATACTCTGGCCTCATTGGCACCATTTCTCAGCAGTTAAGCTGCTAAAGCAGAGTGCCATCCAAAATAAATTAGCGGAATGAAGTAAGGTCACCACTGCCAAAGCAAAACAGAAAATTAAAGCAGTAACCAGTCTTGGGGGCAAAGGGACTTTGTTTTACTGTGTTATAGGACCATATAGAAACACGGTACTGAAAGGAAATCTGAGCTGTCACTCAGTCTTGCCTCCCTCCCGACTGCAGGAATGAGAGGGCACATCCACGCCATGTTAAAGAGGATCTTTTCTGGGTTTAAAGGCATTGGGAGAAATACTTTGGTTTCTCAGCCATTCATAATTTTTTCTTTTGAGTTCAACAACTCACCTTCTTAGGAAGGTCCTAACTCTACATAAAATCACACGTACTGAAATGAAAGGCCAACTGCAATTTCATGCAAACTCCTGCTTCTCTTTCTCTGTGTCTATCGACCCCAAACAGGAATGGAAAAATGTACCATGTTCCTCAGGTGTCTATGGCAGAAAATTGAAATGCTGCTAAAAGTACTGAAGACTTTTTAGCATTTTCCTAAATCATCCCAAGTAATTTCCTTTGAAGTGCATTTTTCTAAGTTACATACAACTTTTCCTCTTTTTTAAAAAAAATTTTAAGTAGAATGGAACTGCTGGATCATCTGTCTTTTTAAAGTTTGTACATTATAAGTCAAATTCCATTATGATAATGTGCTAAAATTAAAAAAAAAATTGCATAGGTTAAGACTTTCTGGTCTAGCATAAGGTCTGTTTTTTGCTAAAAAGTTTTTATGTTGGATGTTGCTTGACATCAATTTAAACCGATAGCAGGGTTCCAGTGAAACAAGCATTGCAGCGTGAGAGACAGTGGGTTACGCTGGAAGTTAGGAGACCTGGCTGGAATCTGGGTCTCATTCTGTCATGAAGTCTGTGTGTGAGCTTGAGCCGAGTTACTCATCCTTTCTGGGCTTGAGTTTTTCTACCTGTAAAATGACAGCTTTAGATGTAAAGGAACTAACTCCACGTTCTTTTTCATCCCTAGGATTTACGATTCTCTGTTTTGTTGAAATGGATTTTGTCTGAAGTTTTGCTTTTGATGTTCTCTCTCCGCCTTCCCTCCCCCTTCCTTCCTTCTCTCCTTCCATTTTCCTTCTTTTTCTTTCTTCTTACTTTGCCTTTTTCTTTCAATTGCTTTCTTATCTACTTTCTTTATCCTTTTACTTGTCTTTTCTTCCTTTTCATTTCTTTTTCTTTTATTCTTTCCTTTGCTCTTCATTTTTTCCTCCTGCCTTCTTTCCAGCTTTCTTTCTTTCTTCCCTTTCTTTCATTCTTTTGCTCAGCAGCAAATCACTTGACACTTCACCAAATCCATAAAAGTAGCAGTAGTTTTATGGGCTGGTGTTAACACCTGTTATGACCAGCCAGGCATTGCAAACTGATGTGAGTGCCGATAGGCGGCTGTTAGGCCTTGCATGGAAAGTAGCCAAATCAGCACATGGCTATTATTTAATGACGCCCAGATTCTAACAGGAAGCCTTCTGCAAATTGCCTCACAAATTATACAGTGGCTGCCTGCCTTCTTGTTATTGGCATGAAATAGATTTGTGAAACTAGGTTTTGACATCCAAACTCTTTTCCGAGTCAGAGGAAGCAACCTGACTACCTTTTTTTTTTTTAACACACACATGTACACACACATGCACAAAAACGCACCCAAAGCTACCTTTTTAACCATAAAAGTTAATTAAAAATATCTTTAGATAGAAAATGCCATAATCAAAGAAACCATAAGCAACAAACTTGGGAAAATGTTAACAACATAATGGCAGTCACAAGGTGTTAATTTCCATAGTATGCAAAACGTTATTGCAAATTATATAGATGCTCCTATACATTCCAATAGAAAATAGGTAAAATTTATAAATAATTCACACACAAGGAAATAAAAGGGGCTAATCAATATATGATGTTCAACTTTGATAATGAAAGAAACTCAGTTTGAAAGAGTCGTTTTCTTTGAAAGAAAAATTTATTATTTTTAACAAAGAATAATGCTTCCAACCGGTCTAAAGAATAACATTAATGAATATTTTGTCTTCCTTAACTTTTAATCTCACTATGTGCACTTTAAAAGTGACTTGGAAAATTGCACACTTTAAAAGTGACTTTAAAAATAGTTTCTCCGAGTGAATAATTTCGCCAAATAACATCCATCCCCTCTCCAACCCTAGTTCTCTTACAACTCTAGGTTATAAAGAAATTGGGAGGTATTTTTTCTGAGTAACGTTTTATGTAAGACAGATTCTATCAGACTGTGCTACCTGTTATTCTTGTCTATCCCCCATTCCCACGAAAATGCTCACAGTGCTAAGTATCACTGTCCATATTTAAATGTTTGTTTTAAAATTGGAAGAATTTGGGCCAACTTGAAGGTCTCCTTCACTTTTATCTCTTACTTAGTATAATAGTAAGCTAAGAGAATAGAATTCAGAGTCGAACTGAACTGAGGCTTAATATTAACTGTGATATTTAGTCGTGAGTGTCCTTGGGTAAGTTCCTTATTCTCTTGAGACTCGATTTTCTCATCTGCAAAATAGGACTCATAACAGCATCTCTTCCCTAAGATTGTTGTGAGCCTTAAGAGACATTATACGTGCAAAGCATCCAGCAGATATCTAACCAGGACAAAATAAATTGCTGCGGTAAGGATGGCAAGGATGCTGAAAGCTTAAACAAGTTAGGGAACTGCACAGAACTCTGACAAGGACTCCATATCATATCCCCAAATTTAGAAAGAAGAGGTAGAATCTTACTTAAATCCCAAGAAAAAAACTTTGCAACTTCTTCAGGGTTTCAAGCTAGCTAAGTCTCTTGAAATCCCACAGCATCAGTACAATGCAGGATGAGATCTCATTCTGGTGATAGCCGAGCTGTAAAATCTTTCACACTTAAATACAGTAGAACGAGGGAAACAGAGCAGAAGAGAGCGACAATAGTTGGAACGGCAGGGGAGGCAAACACACAACAAGGTCTGCGCATCATGGTGATACAATATGGGTCAACATCTAATAATATTCCAAAGATGATGAGAGCTAACCCTGACAACCTGGCTGTTGCAGGCCCTGAAAGGATAAGAGATTCACAGGGAGAAGTAGAAAATCTGGGCCATTTCCTTGGTCCACTGCTGGCTCATAGCTTTTGCTTTGCAGAAAATGTCTTATCACTTGTAAACCAAGTCATCTATTACTTAATGAACAAACATCTGTCAAATACCTGCAATATGCCAAGACGATAGGTTAGGCCTTGGGGATAGAGAGATCCCCTGTCCACAAAGCCTCTCAGGGAGGACATTCCTTTTTGCAGCCAAGTAGGATACAACTTAACCCGCACGGTCACCCCGCAAGTTCAACAGTCACAGTGAGAGCAACGAAAGGCAGTGATTGATTTTGATTGGGATGATGCTAATAACAACAACAATGATAATGGTGATAATAATAACTAGCTCGGTTTTGCTGTGGTAGCAAACAATCTCCAAATCTCAGTGGCTCTACACAATTTTATTCCTTGATCGTGTTTCATGTCCACGTAGGCAGGCAGGGGACCCTGCCTCACATAACCATGGAACACCACCATCGAGAACCGGTGACCTCCTTGGCCGCTGTGGCAGAGGAAGAGAGCACAGAGGATTCAGTGCTGGCTCTTAAGTGCCACTTGCAGTTGTAGCTCGCTGGCCAGACCTCATCACGTGGCCTTGCCCAGGGTTGGGACTGGGGTGAAGTGTGGGGTGCCCCGACTGTGAAATCTTAGGAGGCTCTCGCTTTTGGGGTCACGCAGGTGTAGGGTTGGCACTTGCGGGACCCCTTATAAAAGCAAGTTGCTCCTTACATTTTTCACCATCTCAGCCCAGCGCCAGCCTGACTGAACGGGGGTTAGGAAATGTAGTGCTTCCGTGTTGAGATAGGGGAGGTCGCTTGGATATCGGGAGTGCTAGAAACGTCCAGTAACCCAGGCTTGAAACCTCGAACTCATCTGTGACACTTCCTTTTGTTCCTTTTCTCCCCACTTTTCTGACCCAGGCAGCCACCAAGCCTTGGGATTATAACGAAAGTGCTAACACGTCAGGTTCTTACTATGTGCCAAGTATCGTACTGTGCACGCTTACGCTCAGCTGTTCCTCTGCTCCTTCCTTGCAATAGCCCCAGGAGGAAGTTCCTATTACTGCTCCAAGTTTTAAAATGAGAAAACGGATGCTTAGAGAAATTGAGTAAGTTGTTCAAGGTCATCACTTATAAGATGGAAAGTTGAGATTTGAACTCGTATCCGACTACAATGCCACTCATCCTTGTGGGAGTTCACACTTATTTAATATTCCAAATGGATGAATGAGAGTGTGGCTAGATCTGCCCAACCCATAAGATAGTTGGAGCAAAGAACACTGACTTGCAACTTCATGGAAGTATCCACAGGCATCATCGTCGATGATTTCAAGCCTATGTCACTGATAAAAGGCGATGGGGTTTTACCGTTGCTGTTTTGTTTTGGGTTTTCACATGAGAATGCAGTACTGACCATTATCAACAGATGTAGGATATAAAACAGGGGTCAAAAATCTTTACTGTCAGATGTATGATTAGGGCAAGTCCCTTCCTCTCAGTTTATCCAAATATCAAATAAGGAGATGTATCAGCTCCCCTAAGGCCATCTCCAGGACTGACATTACAAAATTATGTGTGGATGGCAGAGACAGGGAAGATAAGGAAGAAAAATATTTTTAAAACCATAAAAATATTCTCTTACGAAGTAGAAACACTGATATCTTAAAAAAAAAAAAACAACCAGACAATGCCTGACTGCTAATATTGATCCAAATTTATCATAATATTTCCAGCATTGAGCTACAAAATCATTCCTTAATCTGACAAAAATGTGAAGTTAATTGGAGAGATAGCAAGAGTTTCACATGTTAATTTGGCAGTGATTGAGTTTCCTTTCATCAACATGTTAAAGTGTTCATTTTGGGTTTGTTGTACAGAAAATATAGAATGAGTATGAATAGAGCTAAGAGTTTGACTCCTCCTGAGGCCACACGGGGCAAACACAGATGGCTGAAATGCTGACAGACCGGGAAGACAGAGACAATAGATGTTCTTCACAAAGGAACTAGGGGAGAGCTACTTAGTTTAATTAAGGAGGGGGAGCATTTTGAAGCAGTCATTAAGGATGAAGTCATGTACACCAATACACACAAAACACTTTGCCTTTACATTTTTTTCTGGAAACATCTGGCAAAAATATGTCGAGAAAAGAAAACTTTTCTGGTTTTTTTTTTTTTGTGCAGCAGGATCTTGCTATGAAGAGATGAAAACTTGAGCTAATTACAGGATGTCTGCAAAAAGAAAGGGCTAGCTTTATATTTTAGACCCATTTTTCTCCCTACAGGGTAGACTGTCTGATATAAAAGCAGTGGTATGCTGTGAGAAATAAGTATGGGGTAGGAAAAAATAAACTGCATCTAATAAGTAATACCGTACCATGAAGGCTATTCAAATAGCATTCGATTTATACTTGCTTTTATAAGTGCTCCCAGAGAAAAACAGACAACTCTGAAACCTATGTGATAAAGACCGCAAAACTGTACATTTTATGTTTAAAATGTTGCAACCTTTTATTTAAAATGTCCCAGCTATTGTCCTATATAGAAGTAAATAATGCACATTTTGCAATTATGTTTTGCGTTTATTTTTAAGGTGATAGTATCCCCAAACTCTTTTGAAACTTCCTTTATCAATTTCCCTTTAGCTCCTTTTGCCTTTCCCTACAATGCTATATTTATTTCATCCCTTTTCCAGAATTCTATAGACTCTTCAGCCTAAAAAAGCAAAAGCAAAAAAAAAAAAAAAAAAAAGGAAAGAAAATTTGGGTGCAGCCTGGTCCTAATCTCTCTTGGAGCATCCTGTGTGGCCCTCCTATAATGGCACAAAAGGTCAAGACTGGAGTGATAGGCACTCAGGAGGTCAAGACCATCCCCAGCCAGTTAACAACCATTCCAAAAGGATTAGGATTTGATCTAGGCAGAGTGACTCTTAATCCTATCGGCCTCTTCCTGTAGGAACAAGATGCTTAAAATTCCCCTCTGGGTGATTTTGTATTTTCCTAATGGTTTACAATGTTGATTATGTTTTCAGGGGATTATTTACCACCCAATTTGCTATTTTTTTCTTTAGGATTTTTGTATCTGTGTTTGTCAAAGATATTAGTGTCTGGTTTTCTTTTCTTATAATTTCTTTTCCAGCTTTTGGTATCAGGTTTATGTCTTGTAAGATGAGTTGGCATGAATTCCCTTCTCTATTTTCTGAAAGTGTTTGTTTAGTGTTAGTATTTTTTCTTTATTATTTTATAGAATTCACCAATGAAACCATCTGGCATTGAAGTTTTTCTTGTAAAGGGGTTTGACAATGAACTTACTTTCTTTAATTAAATTCTGGTAAGGTATATTACGATTATACTTGATTCTGATAAAATATATTCATAACAGGGTATATTCATATTTTCAATGTTTTCCTGTGTCAGTTTTATAAGTTATTTTTTTTTAAGGAATTTGTCCAATTAATATATGTCAAGTTTTATTGACATAAAGTTGTTTGTAGTATTTCCTATTATAGCTGGGTGTCATGGCTGGTGCCTGTAGTCCCAGCTACTTGGGAGGCTGAGGCAGGGGGATTGCTTGAGCCCAGGAATTTGAGATTGCAGTGAGCTATGATGATGGCACTATGCTCTAGCCAGGAAGACAGAGCAAGACTCTATTTCAAAAAAAAATTTCTTATTATAATTTTAGAGTCTGTAGGATCTATAATCCCATGCCTTCTTTCATTCTTGATTTTGGGAATTAGCGTTCTCATTCTTTCTTCCTTAATTAGTCTTGCTGGAGGTTTATCAATTTTATTAATATTTTCAAGAATAAGCTTTTTGTTTTGTTAAAACTTCCTATTGTTTTTCATTTTCATTTCATTGAATTTTGCTCTTATGTTTATTTCCTTCTTTCTATTTATATTCTTCTCTTTGTTGCTTAAGGTGGAAACACAAATCACCAATTTTTGCCCATATTTCCTTTCCTAATATAAGCATTTAAATTCACAGTTTCTTCTAAGTGCTGCTTTATCTGACTCTTACAAATTTTGATATGCTGTATTTTCTTTATCATTCATTTTGAAATATGTTCTAATTTCCTTGTAATTTCTACTTTGATCCATGTGTTATTTAAAAATACATTGTTTATTTCTAAAATATTTGGGGATTTTCTAGCTTTCTTATTGCTATTGAGTTCTAATTTAATTTCATTGTGGTCAGAGAATATATTCTCAATGATTTCAATCTTTTAAAATTTATTGAGCCTTATTTTGGAGCTTAGGATATGGTGTATTTTGGTGAATGTTCTAAGTGCACTTGAAAATAATATATTTCTGCAGTGGTTTCATCTGGTCTATAAATATCATTTAGGTCAAGGTGATTGATAGTGTTTGGATATTCTATATAATTACTTGCTCTATCCATTACTGTCTGCTTGTCTACTTATTCTATCAATTACTGAGAGGGAGGTTAAGATCTCCAAGTATAATTATGAATTTGTCTAATTTTTCCTTTGGTTCTGCCAGCTTTTGCTTCACATGTTTTGAACTTCCATTTTTAGGTTAATACACGTTTATAATTGCTATATCTTCCTGATTAAATGACCCTTTTGTCATTATGAAATATCTCTCTTTATCTCTGATATTACTCCTTGTCATCGTTGTTTGATATTAACATAGCCACGTTAGTTTTCTTATGTTTACAGTTTGCATGGTATATTTTTTTCTGCCCTTTTGCTTTCAACATAATTTTATATCTCAAGTGTGTGTCTTGTAGACAACAAATAGTTAGATCTTGTTTTTGTGCCCAGGTGGACAATTTCTACCTCTTAGTAGGAGGCTTAGCCTATTTATTTTTAATGCAATTTTGATAATGTTAGGTTTAAGTCTATTATCTTTCTTTTTGTTTTCTATTTGTCTATCTCCATTCCTTTATTTGTTCTTTTCTATTTCCAATTTGATTATCTCAGTAGGATATTTTTTAATATTTTATTTAATTCCTCTATTGGCTTTTTACTTTTTTCTCTAGGGATTAAAATGTGCATTATTTGTTAATGGCATTCTATTTAGAATCAATTTGTAACACTTCATATAAAACGCCTAGAAAGGTATTCCATTACCTCTATGTCCTCTGTGCTATTCTTGTCATATATCTTCCATCTGGCACGGAGTAGGGACATGATAAATATTTACTGACTGCATGGATGACAGCTCAGGGTAAAGGGAAGTGTCACATTGTAACTTTGACCACAGTTCATCTTGTGTTCCCTAAGTTCAAGGTTCGTGGTATTTCTATGGTTTCACTGAGATCATCATTCTCAATTAAATGCTTACTGCATGTCTAGCAGGTGCAGTTGTGGCAGAGTAGAAAGAACAGTAAACTTAGACTGAGGAGTCTGTGGCAGGTTATAGAAATACAGGTCAAATTGGTTAAGTTACAAAGGAAAGGGCGGGTTTCATAAGTGAGAAGTTTAGGAACACTATATTCAGGGGCTCAAACATGGAGCCTCTCTATATCTTTTTCTCTCTTCTCTCTTCTTTTCCACCTCTGTTGGTCATTGTTTTTCTTTTTGTATTAGTTTCATTTTCTCTGTGGGAGGTACACTCTCCAAAGATATTTTCTGGAAACCACAGGCCTCTGTTATTTTAGCTAAGCAAAATCACAGGATTCTGATTGGCTCAGCTTGGGTCACGTGATCTTTCCTGAGCTAATCATCATATGCCAAGGAATGTTGTCCCGTGATTGACAGAAACTGAGTCATGGGCTCTCTTTCTGGCTGGTTAAATATTAACTGACATTCCTAACAGGGTCTCATGGAATGACAGAGGAGTTCCTCAAAGGAGTATGAAGAAAGCAAATGGGAAGGTATGTTGGGCAGAGACAAGTGGCCACTCCAGGCTACTATGATCTCTTTGGAAGTCCTGGCTCCACTGTCTTCCATGTGATCTTAGCCAAATCTCTTCCCTTGTTTACATTCATTTACTCATCTGCACAATGATCTCTGAGATTTCTTCTAACATTGGAAGCAGTATAAATGTCCCTCCACAGTGGAATGTATAAATTAAGGAATATTCATATAATGCAAATAGAACACAGTAATAAAATTGAATTAACGAAAGTTATATATTTCAACATGGGTAAATCTGAAAAACATAATGTTGACCAAAAACAGAACTTGAAAAGGGCTGTGTACAGTATTATACCACTTAAGTAAAGTTTTAGAATACAAAATAAAAATATAAAAGCATGATTAACATGAACTTTGGATTGTAGCCACTGTCACCAAGGGAGGGATAGGCGTGGGGTATGGAAAGTATACACAGGACTTCAACTCTATCTGTAGTGTTCTGCTTCTTAAAAATATGAAAATGCATGGCTTAATATTATGATTCAATAAAGTTGAGTGTCCGAGGCATGGGTACTTGCTACTTTATACACTAAAGAAAATTTTATTTTGTGTCTTAAAACTTAATTTTTTTAGAGCAGTTTTAGGTTCACAGCAAAATCGAGAGGAAGGTACAGAGATTTCCCAAATACCTTCTGCCCCTACATGTGCACGACCTCTCCCATTGTCAACGTCCCCCACCAGAGTGGTACATTTGTGACAACTGACGAATTTACATTGACTCATCATTATCGCCCAGATTCTATAGTTTACATTGGGGTTCACTCGTGGTGTTGTACACCCTATGAGCTTGGAAAAATGTCTAATGGCCGGTATCCACCATTACAGTTTCATACAGAGTAGTTTCATTGCCTTAACACTCCTCTGTGCTCTACCTACGCAGAACCCCTACCCCAACCCCTGGCAACTACTGATCCTTTTACTATCTCCATAGCTTTGCCTTTTCCAGAGTGTCACATAGTTCGAATCATACAGTATATATCCTTTTCAGATGGGCTTCTTTCACCTAGTAAGATATATTTAAGTTTCCCACAATGTGCATTTTCAGGTTGCATTATGTGCAATTTGTAGATGAGGAAACTAAGACACAGGTAACTTGCTCAAGTTCCAAGGTAGGAGGTGGCAGAGCCTGGATTCAACCCCAGGCAATCTGGTTCTGGAATCTGCTCTTAACCACTGTTACACTGTCTAATAAATAGTAAATTGAACACATACCTGGAAAACGACATAGGAAGGTGCCAGATACCGTGAGGCATAAGG